>PVJX010026983.1:0-25292 GCA_004027295.1 Dolichotis patagonum | reverse complement strand
GTATATAAGACTTTATGGTAAGCATGAGGCCCCATCTCATAGCTTCGAAGTCTTTCAAAGTTTTAAATCATCAGTTGGAATGGTGTTATCCTGTTTTGTTTGAGTATATCATACGTGATGATATGAACAGCTGTTTTGAAGAAAACATTATGACAGCTATTGCTGATTTAATATTATCCTTCTTAGAAGTCCTACCATGTTTTTTTTTTGTTGTTCTATTACCATTGGTTCTGTCTACCACATTGTGTCTCATTGGAATTTGAATATGTGTGATAGTTCAAATTTTTTTCTTTTTTATCAAAAATGAGATATTATAATACCCATTGATCATTTTCTGTTATTTGGTTCAGAAAGCCCTGTAATTCTTTCACTATATGCATGGCTTTATACTATTGTGTTATGTTTGATATTATTGTAATTGAAACTATGCTCAACTATAGCAGAGTAAGAGATATGGTTTTAGATACTGTTGATGTCCAGTTGACTTAATGTAAAGTACTGTGTTGCCTATGTTGTCCTCTTCTGATCTGCTCTGTACTGCCCCCTTTTGTTTTATTCTCTTTTAAAAAAAAAAAAGAAATAAAAGTTACAAACAACATTGCGATATTGTTGCCTTTATTAAATGATACCAGTGTATGGTACAGTTTTCTTGAGGACAGGAGAGTCTTAAGCCTACTTTTGATACCTTGTCAAACTTGTTCCCACCAATGGACCTGACATCTTGTTCAGTAGTCCTCCTTTCTTCTACAAAACATTTTTTATCCTGCAGTTGGCAGGAGAGCAAAGTAATCACAATTTGCAGGCCTTTAAAAAGGGTCTGATGACTATAAAGAACTCAGGCACTGGAGTCACACTGCCTGGCTGTGAACCCTGGCACCACCACCCACCTTCCTGGACCCTGACGTGTACCAGGCCACTTTAGGTGAGAACTTGCTAGTGATAGTTTCTGACAGAGCAAGTCCTCATTCACAGACCAATCTAAGAGACTCATCCATGAGTAATATATGCAATGCTTTCAATATTTATTTTTGGCTGCTCAAAACTGTGTCTTTTTCTTGATATCTATGTTTGTATTCAAATCTCTTCTGCCTTGTCCTCTCCACCTTTTCCTCCTCCACTGAGTTCCAGTTACAAACTGCTGCCAGGTTAGATGACCTCTACATAAGCATAGACCTACTGTATCAAATTTCTCTATGTTTATACAACTAGGTCAGATCATCTAAGAGCTCCAGAAAACTGACATAAGCAAATGAACATCAAACTACATTCCTTTTACAACAATTTTAGTTTCAATCAAACTTTGTCCTAGATAAGAGTTCACTGATTATCACACCCTAAATCCTTCTAATCTTACAGATTCTGTTAAAACTGTATCCCAATGCTTAATTTTTATGATGCTGGGAAGTGAACTCAGGGTCACATGCATGCTAATCACATGCCCAGCTACAGGGCTATACTCCAGCACCCCCTCACATATTCTGTTCTGCCACAACCTTGCCTCAGAATGGGACTCTAATCAGCTTGTATACAAGCTACAGCAGCTGGCATAACAGGCTCTGTGGTCTTGGGAGATTCCTAGAGAATAAAACAACACAGAACACATGATTTATAGTATTATTTATAATGGTCACCACCGTAGGAGTCAAGAAAGTGCAAGAAATCTGTCCACAACACTAAAGATCTAGAAAATCCAGTGGAGGGCCTGGATTCCGTAACAAGAGCCTGCATGAGTTCAGCTGAAAACCCAGAGTCCATGACTTTGACCCATGCAAGGCTATCCCACAGATCTACTCTGGGAAAGCCAAAAGGTCAGCAGTGGAAGCTAGAAAGTCTGTGCCAGCAGGCCAACAGTTCTTTACTGGAGCCAAAGAGCAACGCTTAAAATAAGGACCAGGGCTCCCCTGAAAAGTACCACTTTTCAGCAACAATGAGGTCCCGAGCTCTTCTAATGAGAACAGCTAAGTTCATACCAGGAAAACAGTGTAACAAGCGCCTTCTGGAGATTAAACAGCACACATCTTCCCCTCTGGAGCCAGAAAACGATGCTCAAAGTAAGGATCAGAGCTTCCCCAAAGTAAACCACAGCCATTCTCAGCAACAAGGTACCGAGCTCCTCCAATGATAACAGCTGAGTTCATATCAGGGGAGCTCCTCCAGGAGAACCAGTGGCTTCAAACAACACTTAGGAGAACCCACAACACTACTCTGCCTCTCCAGGTCTCCTTTTTGTGCTGGCAACAGTCCTCATGTGGGCCATCCACACTCAGCAATGATCCAGTTCAACAGTGTTTAAACTGACCACCAGTTACCAATCCACCAGGATTGCCTCTGGGAAGGCAAACTCTGCTCTGCCAGGCCATTTTTAACCAAAGTACTTGCGAGCTATTTCTCTTTCAGAAATTCCAAAGTGAAGTATGGACATGTTACTAAGAGGGATTCCAAATGAAGGCAGAGAAGGAACAGTTGTTGAAAAAGTCACAGCATGGTCTCTGTGTTAACTTTTAGACGGCCTCCCACCACCAAGGAAACAGTGCCAGACACATGCTGAGGATTGCAAAACTCACGTTCACAAATCTATCAATCTTTACAAGTTTGGTCAGCCTGTGTCTCATCCTCTGTAAAGGCTGTTAAGTTACAGTGGGCATGTCAGGTCAAAAGCCCCATAAGACTTTGGTAGAAACATCTTATTTCACACAACTTAATCGTCACAGGATCCTTTCTACTCATGACCTAGGTTTTGTGGTTATATTTTTCCTCTTTGCTCTACCGCACAACCTTCCTTTACCTTCATAATACATCAAGTGAATCCAGCAACTTCCACTTTTCACCTTCAGCAAAATACCTCAGATTTCTTCTCTTCAAAATGTTTCTTAAACTCCTTTAATTCTCCACTATTTTCCCCCTCATACTTGCTGTCAGGAGTTACCACTATTTAAGGAGTCTTCACAAAGTTTATGGTACAATTTGCATTGTTAAAAGGGGAGCAAATTTTAAGTTCAAAATTTACCAATGTTCCATGCAAAGCAATTGTGAAGTGGAGCACACCTATAATCCCAGCACTCAAGAGGCCAAGGCAGGAGGATCACTGCAAGTTCAAGACCAGCCTAGATTACATAGGAAGTTCAAGGCCAGTCTGAACTACATAGTGAGACCCTGTCTCAAAACACAAAACAAAACAAACAAAAAACAATGTCAAGTGGAATAGTTTTTAGCTATATATGAAATGTACAGTTACAACTATGATTTGAAAAACCTTCAATAAAAATGGCTTTTTCTAGACATGTTACTTCAAATATCCACTTCTATCATTAGACTTTTGAATGTAAAAAGTTTACTATACAAATTCAAAGCATGTCAAAGTATATGGAGAGGGGGCTTTCAATCAAAATCATGTTATCATCAATATCCAAGTCAGTAACAAACGACAGCAGAAAGCCCACCGAGGCAGCTCAAGGATCGCCCCACTGCCACAGGAAGGCCTGTTACAGTAACACAGAAGGCAGCAGTACATTAGCATTTCATAAGCAACTTGTTAAACACTGACAAGCTGCTCATCTTACATACCATTTTGGAATAAAGACTCAAAAGAAGTTCTAGTTCAACAAAAGTCATGATCGACTCCTGGAGATCAGGAAACTAAGTCACGAATCACATTTGGCCAGCAGCATCAAATGCAATAGACCAAGATAATATACGAGAGTGACCTGACCATGAAGCTGACTAAATGGCCGCCCCCAAAGTCACCTCCTTGAAGACTCAATCTGGATGAGTATCCAGACATCCAGACATCTGGATGAAGTATCCTCTACATGTAAAATCCCACTTCTAATTTTTGTATGAAGATGACACTTTAAGGATAGGAAACTTTTTACAAAGGGCCACATCTTAGTTACATTTCTCCCATACAAAATATCCAACACCCAAAGTTAAAGGGGGAAAGGTGTATTTAGCTCACAGTTTGTAGAGGTTTCAGCCCATAATTGGCTGGCTCCCAGGCAGGGTGGCATGACAGAAGGGCTTCACAGAGGAGACAGTTCATGGTTCCCACAAAGTAGCAAAAGCAACAAGGGACCTTAACAGCATCTTTCTGCCTCTTTCATCTTAACCAGACTACCCTTAATCCTAGTGCCTTTGAGCCTAACACTGCACCATGAATCAATTCCAGCATCACACACTCTAGATCCAGCCACCTCTGAAGAAGCCCCACCTATGACTGCATGGGGGGGTGGGGACATCTAGACACAAGTCACAACAGGCCAGACAGTAAATGTCTAAGGCTTTGGGGGCCAAATAAGTATTCTGTGTATGTTTTCTTTTTTCACAACCCTTTAAAACTAAAACCTATTCTAAGATGAACAGTGGTATAAAAACAGACCAATCCCTGTTCTGTACCAAACGCCCAAACCTAGGTTCTGCACAGCACAGTGAACTTTGTCTCCCTGCCCGTTCTCTCTACATATGGCCTCCTGTGGAGCAGCCAATAAAGCTGAGTGCTGCCCCTTCTATTGCCAGAGGACTAATGGAATGTCACTCCAGATGGAGCAAATGGAATATACTACAGCTGTGGCCAATAGGAAAAGACCAAGAACAGGTGTAAAGGCTGGGAACTGATGTGGTCCAGGAGGCTGAACTCATACAGTAATGGTAAGGTTACTAGTTCATATTCAACCACAACAAATGCAAAGGCCATACATACATTCAATCAAGCACTCACACCTGTTCTTGCTGCATGCATTACACCTTAAAGCCAGAAACGGCTGCAACACTTTGTCCAATGGAGATTAAATATGTAGACATCAATCATCAGTGCCCTGTCTCAGGAAGGAAAAAACATTATCCAAAAAGGTTCAGGTGCATTCATTACAACAGACCTCTGAGGCATTATTAAGAGAAATTAAGCACTGTCAGAGCAGTGTGCCTTCTTGTAACACTGCTTAAAGTCAATGTGAGAACTGTGGTGGAAGTGAACTGGACTGGGGGTATCTGTCCCTGGGTAGGACAATCTTGGCACTGCCATCCTTCTCACAGGTCACATGGGACGGAATTAGCCCTCTGTTTGTAATTCTTTCACATTCCAATAACTCTTAGAAGCAAGAAACTTGTGGCACATGCAAAGCTCTTACTAGTGATTCTGCAGGACCAAAAAACACCGCCATCTCTGGGTGCTTGTGTCCCTGCTTGGAGCTGTTAGGTTTCTTTTATTGAAAAGATACAGCTGGGCTACAGGAAGTTTCAGTATCTTAGCCCCTAAAATATGACAATCAGATGTATGCCAAAAATAGCTATCTTTAAGATGTCCCAAAAGACTTCTTTAGTTCAAAATTCCTTTACTGAAAGACAAACTTAATTAAAACCCGTAACTGCCATGAGAACAGAAGTTTGTTTTGAGGTCTGGGGGGTAACAGGGATTCTTTGCCCACTTTATTCACAGATATAGTGAAGGGCACAGAATTGTGCTTGTGCATTGTAATAACCAAATTATTCACAGACTGAAAAGAAAATTGTCCACACTATCACATTAGGAAATGGCTTCATTAAAAAAAGACCTAGTTTGGCAGATGAGGAGCTGCAGATGTCATAGCTGTTTACTTTTTCATACCAAAATAAAAGCAATAAACTAAAATAGAAGGAAATCTTTGTCCTCCAAGACATTCAAATAAACCCCCTTATGCAGGCGGACCCTCTAACTCACAAAAGCAGCACGGGTCCTGCTGAGCAGCAGGAAGACAGATCTGGGAAGCTGAGCCACAGTGAAGTGGAAACAGATTGAAATGCAACCCTTCTGAGAAAACAGAGTATCCAGAATGAAGAGTGCATTTCATTTTTCCAGGTGTGTCTACCTCAGCTTCTTTTAGAAAAGATGAACTGAAGTTAACCATAGGAAGTCAGGCAGCAACAATTTCAACAGCAATAAGAGTAGCAACTGGATCCAATCTCCAAGGGCACACCAGCAAAAGCACTGCCTTTTGTGGTGAGTTCAATTGTTAGTTGTTGCCAATCGCTCTACTGCTCCTCTGAGAAGGCGTGGAAAGTGATATCGAACCCTGCCTTGGACCACCCTCCAGCGTCCTCTCCCCTCCACCACCTCTTCTTGTGGGAGGGAGGAGATTCCCCCTAAAACTGCCATCCTCCCCTTCAAAGCCAGTGTCTGTGGCACAACCAAAACGTGGGCAGGAACCCACACATCCTTTTCGGGTATTATGTAAAATAGGAAGTTCATAGAGTCAGGGAGAGCTGCCAGAAGGCAACACCTGTAACACATTAACAATTAAGGTAAGATGGTCTAACTGGGAGCCAATGAAAACAACTGCACCACCGCACAGAAGGACTGTTAATCTCTGGTTTCCAGAAGAGCATGACTCTGCTTGTAAAAGGTACACACTTGGACAGCAACAGAAATCCTAAAAGGAAGGCCTGACAGATTTAAGTCAAATCTCAGCTTTTTTTCCTATAACATTAACATATTTGTTCCTTTAGTCAATCAACAAATATGTACGAAGCCACCATTCAATCCAGGCATGGAGTGAGCCTCTAAGGATATGGCTGTGAATGAGGGGACACATGGCCCATACCCTTAGAGCGGGTGACAGAGCAATGCCAGAGCCAGTCCACCATGGAAAAGACTGCCTTTAGCATGCCTATGATTCAGTATGCTGCACAAAACCATCTTTTCTATTCTACAGCTTCTGTGCCATTTCCTCTTTAATGGTAGGGAATGCATGGCTGGGAAAGCATATGCCATCTAAAAGAGGAATCAGGTGCTCTAAATGAGCCAGCAGCTACTCAGAGTTGCCTTCATGCCTATCCTGAGCTATGCTGGGTGCTGGGCTGGCACAGGATGGACAGCAGCAGAGGGTTGAGAAACCAGACTAGGCTGGGAGTCTGATTCCTTCTGCCAAGAACTGAGGCAGGGAGCAAATCTCTCAGGTCCTCTGTAGATCTCTGGAACTTTTCTTTTCTTTTCTTTTTTTTGTCTTTTTTTTTTTTTTTTGGTACAAAGTATCGAACTCATGACCATGCGCTTGCAAGGCCAGCACTTATGCTGCTGAGTTAAATCCCGAGCCCTAGATCTCTGTAACTTGCTAACCAGTTGTGCCCTCCACCTGCTCTATGGCCGTGAGTAGGATGCTTTGGGTAGTCAGAGAGGAGGCAGGAAACAAAACCCACATAATTTTCCCAAAGCAGTTAATTTCTGGGCTTACTCTATACTTGGAAAAGCACCTGGAAACAAGACACGTTGACTGGTACAGAAATGGCTATGGTCTAAATATGTTCTCTCAAGAATGTCTATTGTAAAGTGGACAAAACTCACACAATTTCAACAAGTGTCCACTGAGCACATACTACAAGGACTCCCCAGACCACACTTCACAAGACACAGTAGTGGAAGGTGAAAATCATACACCACCTCCCTGTCTCAAACTGCTCACAACTCTTTATGGACCTCAACTCATTTAATCGGTGCAACCCTGTAACTTCAGTGCTATATAATGCTTAGTTTACAAAGGGAAAAGTAATGCCTGGAGACTTAAACCATTCAACGTCACAAAATAAGCAAAAGAGCTGGGATCAAAGCTGAGCAGAGTTTGCCACTTTATGTGTTTTGACAAAATCAAAACTCTCAGAGGAAACTCAGTGATGCACTAGAATAGTGCTCTCCATGCCTTCCCTCAGATGCATCCTTACCTGGAGCCTGGTGTCACTCTGAAGAAGTACCTCTTGCTCCACAAATTCTAAGTAAATTCTAAATAAACAGATCTGCATCAACTTCAATGCTCTCCATAGGATCACACAACACGGTTGCATTACCTCAAAGAAGAGTAGGAATTTCTGTATGTCTATGTCACTTTCCCCATGGAAATGTAAGCCACCCTACACAAGAGCAATCCTTAGTGAGACACCAATGACCAGACACAAGAAAAACTGAGGGGCAGGCTGCCCACAGGTACCACTCGGACTCCACTTAGAGGTCCACGAACTAAAGACGAAAATCACAGACATTTCTCTAAACTGTAGTAACCAATACATTGTTGAAGAAAAATCCTGGAAAACAAAGTCTTCTCTTTTCCAAAAAGCTCTTCCTTCCCACTTATCTGTCCCCCATTATTAATATAGTCTGAATGACATGACTTTGAACTCGAATATATACCACTGCACACAGGCTACAATTTCAAAGTCTTTGGTCCAAAAATCAAGCCTGTAAACTATTGGAGATCAGGAACTGTATTTTATTCCTTTATATGTGAAAATGTTCTAGGTTCATTTCATGATCATAATAGATGTGCAATAAATCCTTAAGGAATCACAAAAGCTATTAATAAATTTATTGGACACAGCCTCATTCAATAAAGAGTATATTTTACTGGTGTATTCTAAACAAATATATTCTCTTATTTCAAGAAGTTTTTAACATGTCATTTCACTAGTATAAAACACAATAAAGGAGAAATAAATATAGACCTTTTGTTCAAACTGCATAGTTTGGGAAAAGAAAAAAACCAACTTGCGGAGAAAACTTTGCTCCAGGAGGTAATAGCATAATGACTTTACATGCTTGGTTTACCTGTAATGAATAGATCAGATAAATCACACCTAGGCTCTGATACTTCAACTACCAGTAAGGGTATGTCCTGTATCAGATTATAACACTGAGCAAATATGTTCTTTTAAACTCATTTAGCTGTCATGAGCACTCATGCAAAAAGCATTTATTAAACTTTGTGTACTTGGCACAACAAATCTTGGGGGAAGAAAGCCTATAGACATCTTGACCTTGCAGTTGAGATAACATCTTACAAGGAAGGAAAGTTATTTATGTACAAAACAGTTCAGCACATAATATAATATAAAGTCAACTATCCAAGACAGACCTCGAGGACAATAATTTAAAAGCCTCACTATGGATGTGGTGGTGGGTTTGGTGTGATCCTGGGGATTGAACCCAGGGTTTTTTAACTGAGCTATATCCCCAGGCTGTTTTTTTCAAGACAGGTTTTCCCCCTGTGAACTTCAGATACTCCTGCATCAGCCTCTGAGAGTACTGCGATTGTAGGCATACACTATAATCAGCTGTTAGTGCTTTCTACAAACTATCTGAAATTTATAGCTGCCTGTACTTAGCCTTTTACCATGTAGATCCCAGGATTTGGAACATTCACTGGATCTGTAGGCACCTCGGAGATAATAATGGGCCCAGATTTTGAAGCTTGGGTTTGAAGTCTTGGCCCTCTAATGTGTCAGTTTGGAGACCCTGAACATGTTATTCCTGATATTTTTATTCCTTCTTCTGTAAGACTGAGATAATACAAATACTACAAGTGACATCTGAAATAGCACATAACGAATGACACTGAGTACAAGGTAAGTCTCAAGGTATCATTATTATGTATTAAATATAAACTGTTAACAGCACAATGGTGCTATTTAGGTGAAACCAGGTAAAACAAATGAGGAATGAAGACTATTCAGAGTCAACCTCTTCTCTCAGTCACTTAGTTCTCAATACATTGTTTGGTGTCATGCAGATCAAATTTATTTCATCTACCATGCTCAGTGTTAAATCTACTTTCCAGCTTGGCATGGTGGCTCAAGCCTACAATACCAGCACTCGAGCACTTGGAAGGCTGAGGCAGGAGGATTGCCAGGAGTGTGAGGCCAGCCGGGGCTATACAGTGAGATAATGAATCTCTTTCAACAAGATCAGCTTTCACTTGTGCTGAAAATTTAACCAAAACACACCTGGAAAAAGATAGGATTCTACCTAGTCTGAGAAAAACGCCCTGGCAGTAACACACATTACTTCAGTTTCATTAAAAAGAACTCTCAGGAAAGTCTGGTTTCCTGACAGGCTACTGCTTCTTCTCCTTTCATATTAATAGTGGGGTAAGCACCAGCCTGCCACTCATCTGTAGAGGCCTCCCTACACCTGTGGATCTGTCCAAATTGGTCTGCATGGCCCTGGTTTTTATGGTAGAGCTTCTCAAGTTTCAGTACCCATCTAATTATGTCTCATGATGCTTACTGTGATTCAGGAGAGAAGGGAGTAGCCTGAGGGTCTAATGAGTGTTCTGATGACAGCGCGCTAGTTCACACTTAAAAGCAGCAAAGGACTGCTGGGCAGGATAATCAGAGCTCACCAAGGACACAATGTTCCACAAATCCTGGGACTCAAAAATGAAATAAAGGCAGCAACTTTCAGCTGACTCTGTTTTGAAGACATTAGTAAGTTATATAAATAGTATAAACCAATACTGATTTCCATAAGGAAAATGACTTAAATATACAATAAAACTAAATTTAACATGCACAGGGACTGTTACCACTTTCTCAAGCTGAAAATATCCTCTCCATCCCCCAAACTCAATGTCTTTATGCCTTCTTTTCTCTGATATAAAACATCATCTTCGCTAGATCACAGGCTTCCTTTGGCTATTGAAAACACATGCCAAGAAGATGCTGGTGTTTCTGGTTGAGATGGGCTACAAGAGATACCACACTGCTTTAAGAAATCTGGAAAAGTTGGCAGTAACAGCATAACAAATAGAATAATCAACACCCAGGGCTTTTGAAAGGCTGACATACATACATTCTGTAACTGTCACTTACTTATGTGAAGTCTGACCTTTAGGACTGAATAAATGAGCAAACCATCTCAGGGACACTTTCCATGTTACATTTGAGGCTTTATACAGCAGTGATAAAAAAACAAAAAAAGTGTGTTCCAAGAAACCAGAAAGCACTGTGGGTGTGTGGGTGAAACACAGAGCTAGAACCAGGCAAGCAACCCTGCTACCCACACCACCAGGTCATTTCATCAGCTGGGTGACCTTGCTCATGCAGTTAACCTTCAAAAAGTATTCCAAATGGACACACTATTTCATTCTCCGCTAACTCACCTGTGGTTTAGTATTCACCACCATGTTTCCTAAGGAGGAGCTGTTCTTGAGCTTTAGAAGCAGCTACTGATTCACCTAAGTCAGAGGTGGCGAACCCATGGCACACGTGCCACAGCAGACTGGGTTCTGAAAGACGAGGGCTCTAAAAGTTTCCCTATCACAGACCTAAGTGATTGTTGTTACTCACTGCCAAAGACAGATTTAAAAGCACAAGCATGAGATGTAACTGGTAGCATTTTGTTTTGTTTTTGGTACTGTGGATCGAACTCATGACCTCACATTTGCCAGGCAGGCGCTTGTGCCACTGAGCTAAATCCCCAGCACTGATGGCACTTTTATACCACTAAACTCACCAGCTTGGGAACCACTTTAATTTGAGTCTTTGAGGACAGGCAATACCTTGGTACTGCTTTGAAACTTGCCAAATTTAGTTCCTAACTCATTTAGACTTGAAAGTTGGCCACTGTACTCATCATTTGTTTGATACTCCACAAGCAAGCTCAAACTTACTGGTGACTTGTTACCCTTTATAGTCAAAACAATTTGGTACTTGTCAAAACTAATTTAGGACAAACACCAAGGGACCATCATATGGGAATATGGTTTCTTGCAGCCAAAAACATTATGACTGATCCATTGGCTATGACATAATGGATAGTAAATGTCCTACTTACTGAGATTCAAGTTATTTCAAATTCATTTGTGGGATCTGCTACGCTATCTCATACTAGCCAATAGCTAACCTCCAGTAGTGATTTTCAGAGGCAATCTGGTATATATATGATCCCAGAAGCTCACCTAGCACATTTAAAAAGTAGGCAGTAAAAAATACTTATGGGCATGGGTCTCTCCCGTCTAACAAAAGACAAGAATCCAATGACTGATTAAAGCAACTCAATCCTCACACCTCAGAAAAGTTGCAAGTATGAAAGTATGGCTTTCTCCTTTGGGGAATTAAGAACCACCTGTTCTTAACTCCTGATGGATATGAGAACTACCTATGGAGCAGTTTAAGACTAGATTCTGTATCCCTGTCCAGCCTTGGTCTTCAAAAGAGCTCAGGTGACCGATATAAAAGCACCCAGGTGGCTCCATGGATCACATTTTCAGAAAGACCATTTGTTTTCTCAAAATTGGAAATCTTGCTTTCACTCAACACAGCAATGTCATTCAACCTGCTGCCAGAGGCTGTGACCATGTGTGATATACTCTGTCCTGACACAAGGCCAAGAGCCAGCCAAATGCCAAATATTCCTTGTTGACTTTATATTTACAAAACAAAACACACATGCAAAAACAGCCATTAGTCTCGGCTATGCCCTGCTGTTTACACCCATAGTCCAATCCAGTCACCGTCCCTCCACCACCTAAGTATTCCAGGGAGCGTTAAATGGGATCTGGAACTCTGGACACACCCGGGAGGCTCAAAGTTGGTAGCCTGGTATTGCGCGGGTCCGGAACACACGTTTGTTCCCAAAGGAGCACGAGCCCGGCACACTTCAGCATAAATGCGGCCCCCACTCGCCGAGCGGCGCGTCCCCAAATCCCCCTTCGCAGCGCTATCTTCCAATCCAGTCTGGGCGCGCTTACCTGAAGCACGTGGTGAGCTCGCCCGAGGGCTTCAGGCACGGGTATTTCGTAGTTGCGATTTTGTTTTCCGAGCAGACTTCTCTACGAAAAAGTTAAAGAGCAGAGGCTGAGGATGGTGGGCGAGGGCGGAACGCTGTGTGCGTCCGGGCATCTGAGTCTGAGCGCGCGAAGCAGGCGCTGCTCTCGGTGCGCGTACGCGGAACCGATTCGGACAGGACGAGCCAGGACAGGGTCACAGCAGAGCGAACTCAGCCCTAGGCGCAAGGCTGAGGCAGCGGTGCGAAGGGCACCACAGCACCCGACGCACAGATAGGGGAAGCCCAGGTTAAGAACGGGGACGCTGTTACCCAAGAACACAGTTAGAAGTCGCCCGGGACAGCTGAACTGCTGCCTGAGCGTGGCGGGAGCAGCGAGGGCGCGCGAATCGCTGCGGAGATGGCAGTGGGGGGACCTCCTGCACCCCGCCAGCCGGGCGCGCGCCACGCAGCGCAGCTCACCCTCCACTGGGGCTGGCGACGCTTACCTGTCGGTGTCCTCGGGCTCCTCCCTGTAGGTCCACGAGTGTCCCAGCGCCAGGAGCAACAGCAGCGGACCCAGGCTTCTGCCCAGTTGCCCCCTGGCCGCTCCTCCCCGGCTCGAAGGAGGCGGCGGCACCATCAGGGTAGCTCCCGGCTTCTCTTCACGCCGAGCTCGCTCACCCCGCCCTGAGCTCTGCTTCTCCGCGGCAGCCGCCGCTTTCCCTCTCCCCGGAAGGGGGCGCCGGAGAGCAGGGGCGCTTGCGCCACCTGCGCGCGCCCCAGGGGCTCCGGACGCTGAGCGCCCGGGGTTGGGTGGGGTGAAGGATCAGGCTAACAAGAGTCTGGATGCTGACTGCAAACTCGGCAGAGAAGCAGGTAAAAGTGGTTCACGCCCGCCGCGAGGATCCAGGACCCAGGAACGCTCCCGCTGAATTGACACACTGGTTGCACTAGGCTCGGGGCTGCCCTCCCGTCGTCCCTCTTCCTCCTCTGAGAGGAGCGCAGGGTGTGGTAAGCAGGCGTAGTTTGCATGTTGCACTAGGGTCGCACGCCTAGGAGAGGGAGGAGCTGATTCTCACCGGGGGGAGGGGGAGGGAAGGCGAGGGAGAAATACGCTTCCTTCCTGTTGTCTGTTGATTTCTAAAGCCCAAGGCCAAGCCCAAGTTTGCGTTTTCCCAGTGCGGACCTACACCATGCTTCTCAGTGATCGCAGGTTTTATTTTTGCCCTCGGAATATATAAAGAAGGAAGGAGTTGAGAGGCTACACAGGATTTCCCAAATCGCTTTTTGCAAACCTGATAACAGCCCTACCAATAAAATGTAGTCTTCATTAAAATTCCTTGGATAGGAATCCTCCGGTCATTTCATTTGTTTACAGACTATGCCGCGGTTTTCGTAACTCAAGTTCGAGACAAGCAAGGAACTTTCACAGGTGGCTGGGGAGTTTTACATCCTCTTGCCCAGAGTTGCTTCTCTGTTTTCCACCCTACCCGCAGCTTGAGGGCTGAAAGTGCCTTGCATCAGGGGAGAGGGCTAGGGACAGAGAGCGCGTTTGTTACTTAAAAGTCCTTATGCTTCCAGGTCTATGCAGCTTTGCTTGTCCATAACCTGTAAAAGCGGGGTAGAAGGCAATTGTAACTCATATAAATTGCCATTGTAACACTGCTACACATTAGGAGTCTTACTTGCTTGTCAAAGAGAAATTACTGACATAGACTGCACCACAGAGCTAAACAAGAGAATGTGGCCCATAAAATAGTTTGAAAGCATGAAGTTTGATATTAATGCCCAACTCTAACATCGGTGTGATGTGTCCTAGGACAAAGTGAGATTGCATTGTGTTCACAAATTACCCATGTGCACACTGGTTAAGCAACTGTTTTGATCGACAGAGTATTTTGGCCAGCTAAAAATTATTCCACTCACCACATATACACTGACATTTTTACAGCAGTGACATCCGCATTCTTCTGTAGAATACTTCATATTTTTCAAAGGTCGTCCATAGTTATGATTTTTTTTTATCTGATTCTCAAAATATCCCTTGAACGTAAGTATCTCATTTCTTAGTTCAGTGAGGTGGTTTTTTCCTACAAGACTTACATAGAGATGAGAAACATAAAGCACACTTGATGTTAAAATATGGTGCTGCTAGTTAACAAAACCTGATTTTCAAATGGTAACTCAGCAGACACTTCAGAATCTTATAGAACTTCATAGTAATGAAGAACTTCATAGTAATGATTATGGAATTAGGGAGAAAAAAATCAGGAAGTAATGATTATGGAATCAGGGAGAAAAAAAAAACCTGCCTTCAAACCCAAGTGTGATAAGTTTGTAGGTGAATCAGTGCCAGTTGAGAGTTACTATTAACTTTCTGAAATTGTTTGCTCATCTGTAAAATGGAGGGCTCTGCATCATAAATTTTATAAATAGCGAATGAAGTAGAAAGCAGTTTTGCACAGTGCCCAGAATACATTGAGTGCTCAGTAGACATTAACTCATTACTTTGATGTAAACTATTGCATGGCATAGAAATTTAGGTTTAGGTTTCTTAGCTTTCTAGCTTTTTACTATGCGGATATATAGGAATCTGTCTGGGTTCCTAAAGAGAGGCCTGCCTAAGCATATGAAAAATAAACCCATCCTGGAGCTTATGAAAAATGCATTACTTTAAATTGTCATAACAGTCTTTGATCTCATCTTGGAAGGAAGAGCCATCCTGCAAGCGGGAGGTTCCATTTTTATTCCTTCCAGGTCCTCTATTTTGGAGTAACTTGCATTCCGTTTGATGTCATCTTGTTTTCCTACTACTCTAGTATGGCTATCCTACAAAGAATAGAGCATGATGTTGGAGAGTAGTTGTTGGCTTCATTAAATGGTACTCAGTAAGGCACGTGTTTGGACATGCAGATTTTCAAGAAATGTAATGCAAACTGCAAAATGATAAAAGCAGAATCACATCCATAATATGCAGCTGTGTGGCATAAAATTGCTGAGAAGCTTGCTTTGCTCTCTTCTTGTTAGTCCCCTCTGCTGAGTATCTGTAAGGATGAACACTTGGGAAAGTACCAGGCTAAGAAAACAGGTCAGATTTGACTAGGGAGAAATCTCATGGGTGGGTGGTCAGAGCATTTCTGCAGAAGGTGAGCTGCATCTAAGACCTTTTGAAAAACTGTTGCCTGCACGCCTGGAATTTCAACTGGTTGTCAGCTACTGATAGCAGACATTTAGTGCTGGGCGTGGGGGCGGGGCAGGACAGTATGGTTAGGTGAAGGAGATGAGGATGGCCATTTATGGGCACTGGTAACTGAAGAGTTAAACCACTCTGCAAAAGACAAACCTGCATTTGCTTAAATTGCAGCCTGCTGGGAGATACCAGTGATGAGGCTGTGTGTGGTGGGAACCTCAAGAGTTTTAGTTTTTCTCTTTTTGAGCTCATTCTCTGTACAACTCTGCCCCACCGCAGACCTGCTGCTGATGTTCTTCCCCATCCTCTCATGTTTGGACCACTAGACTAGCAGGAGAGAGTTTGCCTCCTGCTTCTTTCATAGGAGTGTTGCAAAGATTAATGATACAGAGCTAAATGCTCCTGAAGGGAGGCCTTGTGTGATTATTTCTTTTCAGCATACCATTCAGCAATGTTTTCCATAAAGAGCTGTCAGCTATCCTGAAACAAACCAGAGAGTGGATAGTTACACAATTTACTGTGTCCTAGGGGCTCAGGGCTGTGCCTGGGGCGCTGTAGTGCAGTCTGTGCTAGAGGTTAGATCCCTGGTGGAACAGGTATTATTAGGCAGTACTGCTGAGTGTTTTCTGGGAGTCAGTGAGATTGGCTGCCTGGAGAATAGAGGCCAACATTCAAACACAAAGGGAGGGATGAGGGCGTAGCTCAGTAGTGGAGTTCGTTTTCAGCAAGCATCAAGCCCTGGGTTGATCTCCAGCACCACAAGAAGCCAGTGGGGGTGGAGAGGGATAAAGAAAGAAGAAAAGTGAAAAGAAAACAGGACAGTAAAAATTAGACCTGCCATGGTACTCACTTTTAAGGACTTCTAAAGTCTTACTTTAAAAAATCTGCATGGTATTAGGAAAGAAAGATAAGTTATACTACTATAAAGAACAGACCACCCCATTTGGGATGTTTTGATTCCCTATTTGTTTACATTTTTCCTTAAAGATTTGTGGCTCACAAAAATATGCTATTTTATAGTGTGTGTTTAATATCAGATAAAATGAGATAAAGCAGTTATGACAAAGGAAAAACCAAGCTTGAATAATAAAACTGAAGTAATGTTAATATTGAAAAACACTTCATAAGCAGAAAGTTCTATGCAACATTTAAAGCAGATCACAAATCACTTCTCAGATTCTCAAAAATCAATTCAGGATAATTACACAATCCGTTACAAGAGTTACGGTAATCGTAAAGGAAAGGCCTATAAATTGCTTTTTTAAAATGACAGTTTCCTGCTGGTTCCCTGAAATGTAGAAACAGTCACATAACTGTAAAGTGGTTTTCATAAAAATAAAATTCAACAGAAGTGAGTAAAGTTAATGCAGTACTGAGAGGGATCAAGATAAGCTACTACTAAAACAAGTAAATTGCCCTAATAACTTTTCTTCAGTTTCAGTTTTGATTAACATACAGCCAGGTCTGCCTAGAGAATTAGGGTCACATCTTTAAAAGTGCTGAACTACACTAGTCTCCAAAGCATTCTAAGAGATTGCTTGAGGCAAACGGAGTCAAAATATTTTAATACAGTGAGTTTTAAAGCCCTGATTTGGGGGGGTTATACATTACCACCACACAAAACCAGTCAAGTACAAATTCTGAAAGTTTACCAAAGCTATAGGTCTCTGAAATTTTCTTTCAAAAAACACAAAACAAGTCAGATTTCTATGCGTATGATGGAATCTCACGTTTGCCCAATTTTGAAGCAGAAGCGACTGTAAAAGATTAGTTGGACTTACATGTAGTTAGGCCACTTTATAATGTGTGGATAATACGAAAACGATCTAAATTATATGTCAAAAGGATATTAAGTACCCATGCTAACAAAGCATGCAAACTTACTGTAAGTAGACATGCTAGACTTCGGGGAAGATGGCAGTAGTAGCAGCAGAGAAGGAACCTCTCTAAGATTTGATGTCCAGACACTGGCACACAGCAACCCTTCGGGGAGAAGGAGGGAAGTGAGTCTCCAGGATCTGAAGCGAGGACTGTTGTTGTCGTTGTGTTCTGTTCTTGTTTATTTCTTTCTTCTCTTTCCCTCCTGTCTTCTTCACCAGTTTCCCAGAGTTTATGTGATCATCGTTTGTCCTCTAGCTTTGCTTCTAATCTCTTCCTCTTCTATTTCTCTATTTTTCCCCCCTAATCCTTTTTATATTTTCTCTCCTAAGGGTAAAACCACTACACTGAGGGCATATTTACTGCATATAATTTTGTGGTTCATTTTACATTGTTATATAACCACAAATCAAATCTAGTTCATACAGTTAAATATGACAAATTAATAGTTACCTCAGTTTGTCATTTTCTAGGCTGTATTTGATGCTATTGTTATCACTAATTGTACCACTTCAGCCAAAGTGGCATAATTGTTCTAACCAGTTGTTCTTCCTGGTACACCAAGACTGAGATTGCCTGAAAAATACTATAGGCAGTGCCAAAGAACCAAGGGTTGGGCCAAGTAAGCAGCAACTTCTCATCCCAAATAAACTGAAGAGGCAGGATCTTGCAACAGATTCAAAACCCAAGAGCCAGCTACACTTGGAAGACACTACTTCAATGTAATCACTTCCTAAGGGTTCTAAACACTAGCATAAAGCTGCTCAGCATAGGCAATTTACACGCATCAAGCCAGAAATTAAACTTAAAAAAAAAAAAAAACAGAAAATGAAAAGACACTTAAACAAGATGCAATCCCAGACATCCAGCTCATTAAAGACAAACCCAGGGGTCAATGAGGTGCTTGTGGGACTGTGAGGGAAAAGAAACCTTTCTCCACTGCTGGTAGGAGTATATACTGGTATAGTCACTATGGAATTCAGTGTGGAGATTCTTCAAAAAACTAAGACTAGAGGTTCCATTTGACCCAGCTATTCCTCTTCTTGTTATTTTCCCAAAAGAAAACATCATACCACAGCAATATATGCACACCCTTGTTTATAGCAGCACAGTGTATACTAGCTAAACCTTGGAAACTGCCCAAATGTCCAACAAGTGATGATTGGATAAAATAGATGTAGTTGTTTTATACAATGGATTACTACTCAGCCATAAAGAAAAATAATCTGGAGACATTTCTAGGTAAATGGATACACCTTGAGAACATATTCTTGCACCTTGAGAATATATTCTTAGGTGAAACAAATCAGACACATACCTGTAAATACCACAATTTCTCAGGTGTAAGAAACCAAAAGTGTAAGTACCAAAATGTATAATAGACATTGTGAAATAGGAAGAAAAATGTTCAAATAGGAAGGGGAACGAAGGATGGGGGGGAAGGAAGGAAGGGAAAAAAGAACAAAATGAGAAAAAGAAAAAAATGGAAACAACACTTTTAAGCAGGTAGGGAAGGGAAGACTGAAGGGAGGGGAGGGGAAAGAAGGGGGAAAAAGAGTCAAGATACATCATGTTTAGGTACAAATTCCCTATGATGAATGTGATCATTATGTATACCTAAAATGTTTCAATAAACTTATTAAAAATTGAGAGTTAGAATAAACCTTTCCTCCTTTAATCTGTGGATGTCAGGTATTTTGTCCTTGCAATAAGAAAATAACTAAGATAAGGGACAAATGAAAACCATAGCCAAAAACCCTGAGCATCTACATATTTCACACTCAGAAATGGTCCTCCTTCTGCAGCTCTATGTCACCCAGCTGGCCCAGTAAGTTCTTACCTTTGTATTAGCTGATTACTCTCTACAACAAAGCTAAGCTGGACCACTGGACCCATCCTCAGGGAGAGAAATACCTGTTGGCTGAAGGGGGAGTGAACAGAATGAGACTAGGTTTCAGAACTCTTGGAGTTTCATTGCTTTTGTAAATCATCCATACAGTTCCAACCCTGGACCTGAAACAGGTCTTTATCAGACTTAGAACTTTCACAGAACTCAGTGATTAACAAAACAAAGTATTTTTGCAGTCACCACAAAGAAATAGCTAGACAAGATATTTTGAAAACTTCGCAGTCCAGTATATTCCCATAGACTTCCTTCTGATTAGGAACCAATTATTTGAAATCTAATAAAAAATAGAGGAAGGTAAGCAGTTGTGATCACAGTTTGCTACAGGTGGCTGGAAGAACATTGAATCAATCTTCCTGTCTCTTCCCTATCCCTGTCTTTCACTCCAACAACACACATGCACAACTCCAAAGTCTTTGGCTTGTCTGCAGTGGATGGTTTAAGATCAGTGTGGTTTTGCATTCTTCAATCTTAATCTTTAACAACAGTGCAGATTCCCAAAGGAATGCCAGATAAAATGAGCTGGCTTGGTTTAGTTTCACTTAATTGGGATGCAACTCTTTTTGTTTCTGGTGAATTAGGGTAATTGTTTACCTTCTTTCTGCTTGATCAGTGATGTTTAGACCTGAGCGTATCTCTTAAAGATGTTTAGTTGGTTTGAAACCTCTGATGACAGTCATGATCATTATAATTATAATGAGCCTGAAAGTTGTATGCACACAGTTTGACATGGATTTGGCTCTTGCATCACACAGACTAAAGGGCCCTGACCTTGCACATCAGTAACCCATCAATGAACCCTCTCAGTGATCAACTCTAAAGTTGATGTCCTCTCTGGTTAGCGTTATCCCTTGCACAGTGGTCCCCAATGTCCTTTTGGGACGCCCTTTTTTTCTCTTCTGTCTAATTTCTGCTTGTTTCCCTGTCCATTCTTGTGCATCAGTAATCTTGCCTGCTATTCCTCCTGTGGTGGTCAGATGCTTTCACTTTCTAGCTCTGCCTTTACTGTCCCTTCTCTATTATTTTCTTTCTGCTACTGTGTTCTTTCTCAAAGGATGTCCTTCTCCTTTTCCAATCCTATTTCTTCCTCTAAAACAGATGATTATCAACTTGGAGGCTATTTTGTTACCAGTGGAAATTTAGCAATGTCTGGAGACATTTTAGTTGTCACAACTGCGGTCAGGGTGCCTTTATTCACTGGCGTCTAATGAGAGGAAGGTGCTACACTGCTACCCATGCCACCATGCACAAGATGGTCTGTCTCCCACACATGAGGAGTCCATCTTGCTCACAAGGTCAGCGGAGCTGAAGCTGAGAAATCCTGCTATTGACAGTCATTAGTTCACACTTCTCTCCACTTTAATTTTTTTATCTCCTGTTTCCAAAGCTGAGTGGTTTAACCCTTTCCCTCCCAATAGCTTCCGTGCATTTTATTTCCCACCTGCTCATTCTTGTACTTCTTACCTCGCCATCTTTTTCTCTACTCAATTCTCCATCAGATCTCTACACTTAATCTAATTGCCCTCCCTTCCTACCTTTGTGCAGCAGCTACCTCATGTCTCTGCTGTCCTGGAATGAACCCAAGATCTGTGAAAATATTTTTCTTAGAATTCTGTTTGTTTTCCACGTTTTCACAAATCCAAAGCAGTCCTTAAGGTCTATGCTTCTGGTTTACACGTTCCTGGAGCATAACACATGTGGCTGACCTGTGCCACCACAGAAGCCTCCTGCCCTGACACCTTTGGCTCCTTCCTGCCCTGTCAGTTCACCTTCTGCTAGCAGCAGCAGAGGCTGCTTAGGTCTTTCCTGTTGTTAAGACCCATGAGCTGCTTACATTTTTTAGTATGATGATAGCTGCTCTTGTACCACTGTAAAAGAGGGAAGCAACACTTTTGCCTATTTTTCATTCATTCTTTTAAAAAATGAGTGAGTGTTGACTAGATGTTAAGCAATACTGGGTATTGGCATAACTAAGGTAAATGAGGGGGAAACTGTCTCCAAGGAGCTACGAGTCTAGTGGAGAAATGAGCAAGGAAAATACCCACACCAAAATCAGTGCTGGATGTGAGAGGAAAGACTAATACAAGCTAAATGAAAAACCTCTTGTGTTAGCTTCCTACATCTCCTGTAATGAGTTACTATGCTTACTGGCTTAAAACAATGCAATTTTATCCTACAGTCTATAGGTCAGGGCTAAAGTTGAGGCCTCAAGGGTCAATTCCTTCTGTAAACTCTAGTTTGTGTAAACTGCATAGAGCATCTTATTAAATTTTTATATGGATGATATTTGGATAAATTGGGTAATATATGATTTATTAATAAAATTAACCTCCTCTGTTTCTTTTCACTTTTTTAATGAGGTCACTGACCAATTAACAATCGTGTAAGTGGCTCTTATTATATTTCTTTTGGACAGTGCTAGATGAGAAACTCAGGAGAAAAATGGATTGAGAGGTTGAAACCAGAAGGGAATGAACTCATTAAGAAGTGAAATGGGCTAAAATTGTTGCACTGTCATCAAAAGTGGGAGGGAGGATGCAGGGAATTCTGTGAATGACCATAGGTAGAACCATACAGACTCTGTGGCTGCAGAGAGGGAAGGTTTGAAACTCTGGGCCTGTTTTATGCAAGTGAGTAGAGGTAGGAAAGGGCAAGTTCCCTTTAGGTGCACAGATTGTCTGGCCAGCAGAACACAGTGGCATCTATTCACTAACACTCTGGAGATAAAGTAGATTGCCTGCGAACCATTCTCAACCCTAACCCAAGTGGTGAGGATTTGTAGTCTGACTTACTCTTTCAGGATCGAGGACACAGGACACATTTCCTTAGGATGGAGGCTGGTGGACAGGCAGGACGACATCTCTTTCTATCATACTGTATAACTGTCCCTCTCACAGTATCTGGGCTCAGCTTTGGTCCCTTTCACCAATCAGCTGATACATATCTTCCTTGATCAAGGCACAGCCCAGGATACACAGCTGTGTGGGTGCCATATATGTGTCATTTTCTATAAGCTTTTTTTTTTGTTGGTACCGGGGATCAAACTCATGACTGTGCCCTTGCAAGGCAGGTGCTTATGCCGCTGAGCTAAATCCCCAGCCTATATGTGTTGTCTTAAGGGTAAACCACATCTCTATTTTCTTCGTTTACTGTTACCCAGGGGCTCCTTGTAAACTCATGCAAATAAAACCCCTTTAGGCTATGTCTAGATGTGCCTGAAGTTTCTTGAGTCTGATTCCTAGGGACATACTTCATCAGTTCCTTCACATATGGTGAAGGAAAAAGAGCAATTCTGCAGTGAAATTGTTGTTAATTTACAAATGAGCAAACACTCCTAGAACGATTGCCCCATCCTATTTTGGAGATATTGGTATTTTGGAGACCAGAACTCAGACTGGTTCCAGCACCATATCTTTGTTAATTTTTAAGTGTTTTTTTGATGTTTTTATTTTGATGTTCTCAGAATACCTCTTGAGCCTCCCCACACCTATATTATAGAATAATAGTGAAGTTATGATGTCTTCAGAAGCTTTTAATCTCTTGATTTCTAAAATTTTGATACCTTAAACTCCTAACCTCTGACACCTCTCAAAAATGTTATCAATTATTCCTTAAATATTTGAAATGTGCATGGATGAATGAATGAATGAATGCTTTGGACTATGCTACATAGGGGATAGAAAACATGAAGACAAAGCATTCACCAGGTGCTTTCTGAACACGCTGTTATAGAGAGAGGTGTCACTGCACATTATAGCAGAACTCTTGTCTTGGAGACAACAGTTTATGATGTCCTTCTGGAGTCTTACATAAGACTTCATGAAGAGCCCACAACTGCGAACCACCTCTGAGGCCCATAGTGACTGGGAATCCATACCCAGTGACCATGAACCCTCAGCAAGGTCCACAGGGACTGAGAGTCTACACCCAGCAACCTGCCGTTATCTGGGAATCCTCGATGAGGCCCATGGGGACTTGGGGTCTGCCCCATGAACCTACCCACACCTGGGAACCATCTCGGAGGCCTGTGGGGGCCAGCAGTCTGTGCCTAGTCACTCAGAGTCATCCAGGAACCTTTGCTTAGGCATGAGGTTATTTGGAGTCCATGCCCAGTGGCCCACAATCATCAGGAACCCTTGATGAGACTGTGGGGACTGGGAGTTCAGGCCCAGAGACCCATTCACACCTAAGAAACAACTCTGAGGCCTTTGCAGACTGGAAGACTGCACTCAATGACCCACAGTCATCCAGGAACCTTCTGAGAGGCCTGTGGGGACAGGAAAACTGTGCCAGTATCCTGTACACAGCCAGGAACTATAGGTGACATTTGCAGGGACTGGGAAGCTGTACCCAGCAATCCACCCACACCAGGCAGCCAACTCTGAGGCCCACTGGGACTGGTAGGCTAGGCCCAGAGACCTCAGTGAGGTCAGATCAGCAATCCTCAGTGAGGCCCACTGTCAGACAGGCCACCAGTGCAAGAAGCAAGTAAGACTTGACCTCCCACTAATTCAAACAAACACAGGAAAATGCCAAAATGAAGCAACAAAACAAAATTGTAAACTTTGAGCCCATCCAAATCAAGTCAAGGAGAGATAGATATAGATGAAATTTGAAATTAGGCACCTGAAATTTCTGAAATGATAGCAATAGAAGTAAAGAAACAACTCCAGGAAGGTGTAAAGGAAATCAAATCAGAAATAATCTCTCAGGTAAATAAAGTGAGAAACACAATGAAAGAATTGGTTAATATATCAAAAGAAGACATCGATTAAAAAAATAGGGAAAGTGATGGAAACCTAGAATGAACAATACAGGAAACAATTAGAATACATGAAACAGATTGAAGGAGATATCCAGGAAATCAAAAATTCCAACTAGCATGAATGAAATTGAAGACAGGATTGTGGCTAGTTATCATGAAAGGAAAGGTCTCTTTGAAATACTAAGGAATTAGGCAATAACAATTCAACAACAGCGAGATGATACAAAGAGAATATAAGGCTGAGAGGTGTCAATGAAAAAGGAAACAATAAGATGACATAAAAATATTTACAGAAGTAATAACAGAAAAAATTTACCAAACATGGGAAAAGAACCTGACATGCACAGAAACAAGGCAAATACAACTCTAATTAGCCAAAACCAAAATAAATCTACACTTCAGCATATGTCATGGTTTATGTCAGTGGCCCTAGGCCTCATGTATTTGCATTGTGCATTTGTGATTGGTTCATTGTCTACCACTTGGATTGGTGGTGTCAGTGCTACACACTCCCAGGGGGTGGAGTCAGGATGTGATGTAATAGCAGGAAGAAGGTGTGTCTCTCTCTTGCCAGTTCCTGCTTGCTGTTTGCAGCCACCATGAACTGCGGCCCTGCCATGCCACCCTGCCTTGGAGCCAACTGAGTATGGACTGAAACCTCCAAAAACTGTAAGAAATAAACCTTTCCTTTCCCGACTTTGGGCATCAGGTATTTTGTCTCAGCGATGAGTAAAAAGTAACTAAGAGAATTTGGTACCGAGGAGTGGGGTCATTGCTGTGACTATACCTGACCATGTTTTTTGAGGGGCTTTGGAAATGCCTTCAGAGTTTAGAAAGGTTCAGACATGTCGCCTGGATGCACAGAGCTGGAGCAACTTAGGTTGTTCTGTAGAGGAGATTCTGGTCAGAGCTCAGGAGACCAGAAGGCTGATAGAAAGCCTGATAGTAAAGACCAGGCTTGCAAGGTTTCTGCTGGGAAGGAGGACTGTATTGGTTGTTGGACTCCCTATGATGTGTGTTATGGCTTGGCAGAAAGTTTGTCTGCATTTTG
>PVJX010026982.1:0-20071 GCA_004027295.1 Dolichotis patagonum | reverse complement strand
AGAAAAGAATTCATTTGTCAAAAATGGTAAGTCTAGGGGACTGGAAGTGTAGTTCAGTGGTAGAGTATGTGCTTGGCGTGTGTAGGGTCTGAATCTGATCCTTAGTATCACCACCAAAAAAAGAAACATAAGCTTATAGTTAGAACCAACTGGTATTTTAGGAAGGATTCATAACTCAAATGATCATTCATAATTATGTGTGTTGTGGAGATGGAGGAAGGAAGATGGTTGCATAGCTAAATTGCCTTTCTTTCTCTTAGAAATGAAGTAAGACTTCACACTTACAATATGAGGGAAAAAAGAAGCATAGCAGAATAATTCTTTGATCACATGGTCTGGAATACACTCAGTCTCTTTACATCAAGTTTGAGCTGAAAAGTTCATGCAGAAGCCAGTGATGACTGCCAGAGCACACAGGACAGCTCGCTGTGGGCCAGCTTCATTTTAACTTGAAATAGTTTAGAAGCCCAAAGAAAAAGATCCCCAACATAAGATCATATGAGCTTTCTGAGGCTGAAAA
The DNA here is from genome assembly GCA_004027295.1 of Dolichotis patagonum. Lineage (NCBI taxonomy): Eukaryota > Metazoa > Chordata > Mammalia > Rodentia > Caviidae > Dolichotis > Dolichotis patagonum. The sequence continues at coordinate 19,551 of PVJX010026982.1, read as the reverse complement.
TATAGTGGCATCAACTATTAGATGGGAAACAGTAATTGAGATGAAAACTTGTACCATTAATTTTTCCCCTCGAAGAAGCTAAGAAATGAAAGTTGTGGTACTAGGTGTGGTGGGCTGAGTAACAGACTCTTCCACTGCAAGTGATTCCACACCCTCATCCTTGAAAGCAGGGAAGACATTGTGCTACATGGCAAAAGATGCTAGACAGATATAATTAAGTTAAAGATACTGAGATGGAAGATAATCCTGAGTTATTCAGGTATGACCAGTGTAATCATCAGGGTCTTCATGTGTGAAAGAGGAGGCAGGAGGTCAGAGCTGGAGAAGACAGTGTGGTCAGGGTGGCAGTTGATTTTTAAGATCATAGATGCTCTTCAGCTGGGCTGGAAGACTGAGGAGGGTGCCATGAGCTGAGAAAAGTAGGCAGGCTCTAGAAGCTGGAGAAGACAAGGAAACCCTCAGAGGGTTCAGGAGGAGCACAGCCCTGCTGTGCCATTGTAACTCCTAACCTCCAGTGTACAAGATAACCAATTTGTGCTGCTTTAAACCCTTAAGTTTGTGCTTTGTTCTAGTAGCAATAAAAGGGAAAAACAGTAGGTCATCTCAGGCTGTTTTCTTATTAAATTTGACTCTTTTAAGTTGAGGAGGAGTGTTTTACAACTAGCAAAACACCAAAATGTAGCCTAAAACAAGCCTAATGTAGCCTAAATAATCATTAGTTTCCTTCATCCCATGACTGCTGCTATAGTAGTGAGCCATAGCCAGTGGTTTCCAATCTGTATTTGCCCTTTGCTTACTTTTTATGAATACACAGAAATACACATCTTACTTAAAACAGGAAAAAGAAAGTCTATAGTGAGATTTGAGACCCTTCTTTTCCCAGTTGATGTCCCTTTATAAGACCCTTTAGTCTCCTGGCAGACTCCCCCTTTCCCTGCCCCATCTCCTGTCTCTCCCGCTGCTCTCAGAGGGTCTCTTGGCTTTCTTTGAGGCAAGTATTTTCCAGATGCTCTGAGCCTGAGATCATGAATAGCAGTCTTGTGAATTACATGGCAGGTAATGTTCATTTTATACCTGTCGAGGCACAGAGAACTCTGACTGTGGGGTGTGTGTAGCTGAAGGGACTGAAACCAAGGCATTGCACGAATAGCTGTGGTAGAGGTTGTGGCTTATTTTCTGCTTTATCCCAGCCTAAGGGAGGAAGCCAGTAAAGCTGTGGTTGGGTGCACAGGTTGGGCTACTTTTTCCCAAGGTCTGGGTAGCAATAGGAGGAATGGCACAAACTCTTTGAAAACCAAGAAAAAGGGGCTGGGGATTTAGCTTAGTGGCTTAAGCGCCTGCCTGGCAAGCGTGAGGTCCTGAGTTCAATCCCCGGTACAAAAAAAAAAAAAAACAAGAAAAAAACCTGCCAAATTCTATGCCACCATGCTCAACAATAAAGACCAGGGCTCTCGGCCTTGGCCTGGCCAGCAGCCAGGAGATAGCCAGGAACCTATGCTCCCCGGAGGCCAATCTGGGCCCAAAGTCCAAATACAATATTAAGTGGCTCAAGGAACTGTGTTGGTAGAATATGTATCTGATCATTTGACTGAATTTTTAATCAGAAGGATCCATCAACAGGGAATGGTGGAGTTTCAGGAAACGTGGAGGGCGGGGGGCTACGTTTTCAGTCGCTCTGCATTCTGGCTTCCTCCCCAACCCCAGCACACAGCGCTATTACAGAAAAGCAAGGGGTAGGAACTGGAGGTGAAATCATTGGGCTTCCTCTCTGAGGGGGTCCCTGACTCTCCAAGACAAGCAAGGAAGGCCCTCCACTGACCCTCTCAGCTGTTCCCTTTCTTTCTACCAAGAAGTGTCTTCAAAAAAGAGAACCCCTGAGGATGAAACATTTCTGGCCTCCGAGACTTTGCCGCATATAACCTTAGACTTGGAAAGGAGGGAAACACATACGTGTTCCGACGTGAAGGCGATGAGCCTAGGCACAGCAGTCATGCCCTTCTCCTTGACCTCAGGGAACATCTTGTAGCGGGCGATCAGCATGGCGTACATGTTGGAGATGGCGCCCCCTGGAGGGCACAGCAGCACACAGTTACTTTTCCCACTCACGGTTAATATTTCACATGCAAGTAGTCTATGTCCACAATTCACAGCCCTTCTCCGACACAGGAAAAAATCTTATTGGCTGTCCTTTGACAAGAAGCCTTGCGATCAAAGGCTCTACCTGAAACAGCTCAGACGAGACACAGACTACAGGATGGAGACCATCTCCCAACTCTGCCTCAGATGCTAAGGGGAACTGCCATTAATTCTGCCCTTGCCTGGAGAGCGTTGAAGAAAATGTTTATGTTGGTGTGATGGCACATGCCTGCAACCTTAGCACTCTGGGAAACTGAGGCCGAGAATTGCAAGTTTGAGTCCAGCCTGGGCAGTTTAGCAAGCTCCTGCCTGCATCCTTCTCCCTGCTGCTCCACCCCCCAAATCTGGGGATGTAGCTCAATGCAAAGCCCTAGGTTCAAGTTCCATTATTGCAAAAACAATGCCCCAAATTTGTCTTTTCTTCCTGGTTTTTGAGTGTGGTCATTCTGCATAAAGCTTGTAAGATGTTGGCAATTGGTTATTTCTTTTCATTTCAGGCCCTACAATGCCTTGAGCTTGGATAGAGACAAGCTGATGTTAATGATCTGGGCTGTTAATCAATATTTTTAAATAAAATGAAAGATAAACAGTTCATTGCATCATACTCCCAAAACTTCTCAAAATAGTTCTTTCCTCCTAAAGACATCAATGAAGCAGAATTGTATTTGTTAACTAAATCTCCAAAATTACAGGAAAACATTCAACTAAGAACATTTTAATCCCATGTGGGGTTTTATTTGTTTTGTTTTGTTTGTTGCAGTGGTGGGGATCAAAGGGTCCTTGTCTTAGAAGTTGGGTTTCATTTGACAATCAAAAAAAAAAAAAGCCAGCTTTCCCTAAGTTTGTGGAGGAAGCTTAAGACTTTTGGTAGCTAGGAAAAAGCTGATTATCATCAGTATAAATGATGCTATTGGCATGGAAATGTGAGATCATGAGCCACAGTGAAGGTGCACCCTTTCCCTGAGGCATACCTGGGGCCAGCTGTGAGGTGAGTGCTCTGGTAGCTGAGGAGCAGGAGGGCTCCATGCCAAGCTGGGTGCCCATGTGAGGTTATGCCCTTTGCCTCACGAGCCCTGGGCTCTGACCCAGACAGGCACCTGGTACTGAGCCATTATCACCTAGATCTTGGCTTCCTTCCCCAGTCAGAATGAGGGCAGTTCCTACTTCTGTGGACCTTAGACATAGGACAGGAAGAATCCAGGTCGACTTCATTCTGAGCATATATATCCAAAAAGCTGGCAAGAAAGAAACTTGCACTCTAGCTCATGGCTTCTGAATCTTGGCACTCACTGATTCGAGTTTGCAGGTAAGCACGCTAAATTTAAACTCTGGACTTGAAGCCACTGTCACTTGTTTATCACTTTTTCTTTCCTTTCCTCCTTCTCCTCTCTCATCATCCATTTGTGTCTGTAGATTTGCTAAGGCAGGTGAGTCTCTGGCCCGTCCAATGGGCTCTCGACATGCTGATGACCGCCTCTCCTGTGGCTGATTAGGCAATGATCTGCTCACTAGCATCTTTTCTGGGCCAATGATCCCCCCCACACACCTTCCTAAATCCTGTTTCTTCTCTGTATGAAACCAAGGTCACCTGTGAACCCAGGGCACAGCTTTTTGTTCCAGTTAGCTGCTCTGGGCTGGGAGAGGTGTAAATAATGGAGCTTAGGATGGAATGGCTGGTAATAAAAGGCAAGATGGGAAAGACTGAATAAAATGATAAAGAACAGAAGGAATGAAAAATCTCTTGAAGGAATCACTACTCCCTTTTTCAGCTCTAAGAAATTATCTCTCAGGTAGTTGCTGCCCTTCTTGAAGTCAGCTTTGTTATTCATAGACTACCGCCATACATACATTCTTATTGAGTCTGTCTGCCTTGTTATGTACTCTTGAAGAGTAAATGATTTATTAAATGAGCTACTCTTTTCCTTTTACTAGTTTTAGAAATAATATCACAAAATATACATATATATATACACACACACACACATATACATACACACATACACATATATATATATATATATATATGAGCAGGATCACTGGAATACTAAGTAAATACCATCTGTTTATGCTTGTCTAGGGCACAAATAACTAATTTGAGCTTGGAGTAGTTAGAGTGGAGGCATATTCATGGTCATGTACCCTTAGTTATAATTATTCTTCTGATCAACACATAGCCTATGTAACATAATCTGAAATATGTACTAGATATGTAATTTTCTTAGATTCATAGCAAGGCATATCATACACATAAGACAAAAAAACCAGAAAAGTTGAAATATCATTATACCAGGAGAAAAAATTCCATCGCCAGAGCCTCCTGGCCAGCCAATGATTTCTCTCATCTTCTTCAGTGTGACATATTCCAAAAGCACAAACACAGGAGCAATCTCATAGGTAAACCTGAAGTGTAGAAATGGCCACAGTTTATGTATGTAATTCAGAGGAACAACTTGTCATTACAATATAGAGTGATTTCTTTTCTCAGAACTTACACTCACAGATGTTATGATAATTACATTAAATAGATTCCTAAAAAACCTTCTGAAAAATTTACTCATTTTCTAAAGTCAAGAGCTTTAATTATTGGCATAGTGGTTTATCATATTCGATAAAGAGCATTCTAGGGTAATATTACATAAAAGACAACATTTGTTTCAGTTTCCCCTCTGTATTATACATCATTATGAATCCAATATGCCCAAAGAGACTCTTTTGTATTTTAAAACTTTTGGATAGTTTAACTGCACCAAAAGTATACTGGTGCAGTTTTCTATCAAACAAGAGCAAACACTCATATAATTCTGAAGTTGGAATCACTATTTTAGGAGCCATTTAATTAAAATAGATTTTCACATAAGAGGTAAACATTATGCAATTTTACTACTAAGTAGTCTGGATTATATAGAGACATATTTAGCTGCTTACATGTTAGTGTTCGCTGTTGATGTCAGCCAGTCTGCGGCCAATCCAACCATATCCAATCCAGTGGAAAGCTGATTGAAATACCTAGGATGCCCTGAATGAAATGGAGCACCATAATCAGGATTACATCAATGAAAACACACTCTCCTCACACATATGATTTTTCTCACCAAAGAACCTTGAAAGATCCTTCAGGAATAGGAAATGTATATTCAGAAATGAAACATATGCAAAACACAGTGCATTAACAACACACCCTCACACACAGAAAACACTGCCTCTAACTGAAGCAGCTAATTTGGGTTTTAGTATTTTTTAAAACACACTATAAAAATCTCCCTGTTTTAGCTTGCAGTCTGGACAGTATATCATATCCTGCTATGCTTTCAATATATTTGCAAATTAAAATGCTGTTGGAACCCCAAACAATTCAAAGACAAGTTACTTGTTCGCATTCATGCGGGTAAAAGTCCTTCTCTGTTGAGTTGTTCTGGGAATCAGTCATACCGTGACATCCACCAGGCATGCCAACATTCATAATAATATTGGTGACAAATGGCTGATGATTACAAAAGACAGGGCAAAAATGAGAAAATAGGACACTGTGCAGAGTGATTTGCCCTGGAGTCGAAAAGGTGATGAATGTCTAAAGATGGCATGGACAAAGCTAATTCTTATCCATTTTTCTCTGTCTGAATATTTATTATAAACAATAGCACTCCCTCACAGTTGAGATTTAAAATAAAGCTGAACTGTGTCAATGTTACTGTCTTGTCAACAAGATACGGAAGATACATATGGGTCTGTTAGCAGGGCTTATCTAATTAACTTCTGAATTTCTCTAAAATTCTCTAAATGGATTGACATTCACATACTCCTGGGACTGCTATTTAAAATGTGATTATAAATATCTCATTAGAATTGTGTCTCCTCATCCCGTCTCATAAAAGCCTATCAATAAATCTGTGCTTTGTTTAGCAACAAAATGTTTGGAAGATGGACAATTATGGAAATAGCATCTGATAAAAGGTACCTGTCACTTACTGGATGCCTGTGGGAAACCTGGCAAGGCAAGACAAGATAAAGGGAAGCAGTGGGGAGAGTGGGTACAAAAGCCAGCACATGCTCACCTAGACCGAAGTGTGCTCTTATCAGCCCCAGGCATGTGGTTGGAGAGTAGGTCCTGGGAAAAGACAAGAGCTGGGGGGAGCACAGTTTACAGGCCTCAGATCTGAGCGCAGCTTGCCCATTCTGCAGCGTTGTTTTATGACCTGCGGTATGGCCTCACACCATGGCCGTCCATCTTTTCTGCCCTTTGATGCTGACTGAGTCTATAAGTTCACCCATTCAAGAAAAGCATGAAGTCCTCCTATGCTGCTGCCGCTGACATCTGGACAGCCCCCCATTCCTCTCTGCCTCATTGACTCCTTATTTCATTAGAGCTCGCAGCTGAAATCGCCGCCAACTTCTCCCTCCTGATGCCTCTTCATTTCTGTCCCTAAGCCATTTTTTAAAGTGAGGAAATTAATAAGGATTAGCAAATCTATCCATAATCTACTTCCCCAACTTACACATTTTCTAGAGGTACCTGGTGCCTACTATCACACAATATTTACTCTATCCAAATTTTGGCATGAAAAGCTCTGCCAATTTCAAGGTTTGTACACGAAGAGGAATTCCAAGGTGTGTGCTGTGCTCCAGGACATCAGATGGGTGACTCATTCTGATGAGCACTTTTGGTAAACAGAGGAAACAAGTTTGATGCTTCACTTGCTGAGTTTCTCTCTGTATATGCATTTGAACTGGATTTGCATTTTTCTGCACTGATAATGGGGTGAAAATATGGAGGAACAGTTTTCCAGGTCAGGACATCATGTCATTTTGGTTTGGCAGAAATGCTCCCCTTGGGGTCAGGGATTTGGCTCACAGTGGTGTAAGCACCTTTGAGTTTGATCCCCGGTACAAAAAGAAACAAACCAACAAACAACAAAAAAAAAAAAATGAAAAAGAAGCATTTGCTAGTCACATTTGCTCTCCACCAGTGGTCCCTACAGGCTGTAAGCAAATCCAGAGTGAGGCCTGCTTGGGAGGCTGAGAGTTGTCCTGGCAGCCCTGGGCACCCTGGACAGAGGCTGTGAACTGTTGTTCATTGTGCTATGCAGGGGAATGGCTAGCTATGCAGTCTGCACAGCAGAGGGACTGGAGACAGAAGACCAGGGCTGCCCCAGGCACTGGAACTGCCCCTAAAGATCACCCAGAGAGTGTGCAGACTCTGTGAGTGGTACAGCCAGTCTCTGGCAACTCTGACTTGATGCTCACATCCATCGAGGAGGGGTTGGAAGCCCTGGTAACTGAATGATTCTTTATTACTGGCAATCTATACAAGGATAGCTTAATTTATCAGTGCTGTAATTCCCTTTGATGATTAGAGATTTAAGACTACATTAACTCCCATCCCTTCGCCCCCTCCCCAGCCACCACAATCACCAGGTAATCCAATTAACCCTGAAAACACTTTCAGAATCTTAACATTTCCTGAAGTTTCCTGTTTCAAAATTTCTTTACAAAGTAATTTTACCAATACATGAAGGGTCTTTTTTAGTAGTCCCTCACTTCTAAGTGTGGAGTCCAAATGGAAATTAGGTTAAGGACTCTCTTGGATACAAGTGATAAATAGGATTTTATAAAATAATCTCCCCAAGGATCATAAAAATGGAGGATGGCGCAGGAATGGTAATTACTTCAACAGACCCTAAATAGTACTAGTTGACAAACAGGACAGGTCATAAAAATCTATAAACTTGTGAGCTGAGAAGAAAAAACACCTGCTGTTAACTTTCTGAAAAGCTATTTGGAGAGAGAAGGCTAGAACACTGAATACATTATAAATAATATCAAGCTATTAAAAATATTGAGATGCTTTGCTTAAAAATCCAACCTAATCCATAATATTTTTAGCTGAACTTTAAATAAAATGAAATAGACCAACACTAGACAGTTTCACAAGAATTATGGCAAAATCTAAGTATTGAATTGGCTTCTCTTTTCCTGAGGCTAAACAGAACATTGATAGACAGAACTATTTCACTGACTTGTAATTCTCATTACCTCAATCCTTTCAACTGCGTTTCAAAGAGCACCAGCTTTTCAGGATGAAGGTGCAAAATATTTCTGTGGATTATTTTTGGCTTGGTAGCAATATAAATAATAGGAAGCAATTTGTAATTGGTATATTTAGATATTAGGTGAGGGAAATAGGCCCAAGTAAAATGGATTAAAACATCACTCAGGTTTGCACCTACAAACCTGGTGGTGGAGGGAGAGGAACATAGTTTAATGCCAGGTCTGTACCTCATGTGGGTTCTGCAGGGACATTAACTGAGGATGACCTCTAGTAAATCTTTAAAATCATACCTGCAGATTGAGTTTAAATCAAGTTAAATTTCTTTGCCTATGTACCTGGCTCTCAATCTATTGTCTTTCAAAAGTGGATAATAATACAATAAATCAATATCCCAAATCTTATGCTATGCTTGCCTTTCTTCTCTGTTGATACAGAGAATATGAAAAAAAGAAGCTAAAAATCTCACAGCAAACATTTTTAAATATTTGTGTCAATGAGACCAATATGTAGTGACAATTCATCAGTAAAAACTGCTGTATAAAATATGCTGTTTCCTCTAATGTTTTCATAATGTTTCACATTTGTGTTTGCTAGAAAATCTTTTAAAAGCTACAGATTAATTTAAATCTACAAAATCAGAAATTAGCTCATATTTGTTTTTATTGCTTTGATAAGGTGTCGGACCATGCAGTGTCAGGATGATTAAGGACAATGTAGAAAAAAGCGGAGTAAATCACGGTCTGGATAGATGAATGATTGACTTCATGTAGATAAAGAGAAAGCTTGGAATGCACCCAAATAAATGTTATACCCGGCACTATGAAATGAACAGAATATAAGAATATTGTGAAAAACCAATAGACCATGAAATAGGTTTTTAAAACTGTGCCCCTAAGGATATCAGATTTTCCCCTCTCCGTTTTTTTTTATCTTGCATACACAATAGCTCTGAAGGACACACATCTTATATAACATGGTTAGATTGCTAAAGTAGTCTATATTATGGAGAGAGATCCTGAAATTCAGGTCAGAAGTGCTGGTCATTTGAGACAAAGCCACAACACTGGCCCTCCAGCTCAGTGATTACACAGGGTGGTGTTAGTCCAGTTTCTGACCCGTTCTATGCCAAGGATATCACTAGCACAACACTGGAATTCTGGCTTTTGTTCGGGCTTTCGTTTCCATATGCCCTTTCTTTCTCGATTTTGGGTCGCGTCTACTGGCCTCTACTGACAAATGGTTGCTTCTACACCAATGGATAAACTCTGTGGCCAAATGCAGCCTGATTATTTCTACTAAGATAACGTTTCTGGTATTATCGATTTCCTGCACATTAACAATAAGACAAGGCACTTTTCATTTCATTCTTTCTGTTAAAGACCACTTTAAATAATGAAAATAATTTTATAACTTTGAATATGCCAGTAATTACAAAACAGAAAACATTCTTATAGAAAAAATAAAAATTGTATCAGAAAATGCTTTATTATTTTTTACCAGACAATACCTGTTTTAATTGCATATTTTAGAGTTGTTTGGCAGTGCATCAAAATTTCCTCCAAATTTTGTGGTTGATCTGCCAATTCCCAATTATACTCTTGAAGAAGCTCATTAGGATAATGAAAATCAATGACTTTGGTTGATCTATCAAAAGTCTTCACCACATACTGAAGCAAAATGTCCATAACATCTTGCAAAAATGCCAAAGTGGGCCTTTCTCCATCACACGCTGGCAGCAGATCTAAAGGATGGAATGAAAATGACACATTTTAAATTTCACTGTGGACATGTTCAGGAAAGAACTTGATCAGGCAATCTCCCTTTGAATGGAGACATTTTACTTTGTATGAAAACATAGCTTTTGGAAACGCAGAATATTTCCTATAAAGGGGAAGCGTTTTTCAAGACAGGGGAGTGAATTCTTTTTACCAAAGTGAATTCCAACATTTCAGTTCGTAAGATACTTGCTTTTTCCCGGTCGCCACCAAGTAGAGAGAGTGTCTCCTTTCATCGATTTCACAGGAGTTTGTTCTCAATATTTTTTTCAGTGAAAAAATGTTTAAGGAGATACTTCCCCTCAAAAATGTTTGAGAAACATTTGCCTTCGGGGAAGCCAGCCAAAATGGAACACTGAAATTTAGAATTTCTGGCCTGTTGCAGATCCGCAGTTTCCAGGGTGTTGTGTCTGTTTACGCGTCTGTTTCTGTATGTTTGCACGCGAGTTTGGGAAGACTGAGTGTGAGTACGCAGGAGGGTAAAATTCAGCACACAGAACTCACGTGAGTAGAATCGTTCTTCTAGTAATTTGCAGCAACAAATTAATGTCGCGATCTCATCTGAAGCGCTAAAATACCCCAGCGATTCTGAATTCCCTAGTAGGTCTCTAGGAAACTATGTCCCTCGCAATGCCCCCAAACCCTGGGAAGCCAAGAGGCAGCCCGGGCGCATGGACGCCTCGCCACCTGCAGCTCGGAGGGCGCCACGGCCACGCAGGGTGCACAGCGCGGGCGGCCCCGCGTCCAGCTCGGCCTCGGGTTCCAGCAGCGGCGCCTCGCCGGGCTCCCAGCAGCGGGCGGCCGGCAGCTGGGCGGGGCAGGGCGCCAGGGACCGCGCTGCGCCCTTACCTGTTGCGTGCAGAAAGGCGTAGCTGACCTTCTCGCTGCGGCAGCTGCAGGGCTTCTGGTTGCAGGTGCAGGCGACTTTCCGGGCGGAGACCCGCGGGGCCACACTCTCACTGCTGTCGGCGGCTTTGTCCGCGTCTCCGTAGAGCAGGGCTGGACAAGGACAGCGAGTACCGGCCTGGGTCAGCCGCCCGTCGCGCCCAGCCCCCTCTCCGGCCTCGCCGCGGCGGGGCACCGCGGACTCAGCGCCGAGCCGGCCGCGTCTCGGGCTCGGGCTGGGCTCGGGCTCGGTCCCAGAGGCCGCCCTCCGCCCTCCCTGCCCGGCACTCACCGCACAGCTTGTTTCCGATGCCGCCGGTGAACTTTTGGGCCACCTGGCACCAGGCTCTCGCTGCAAAGGAAGGCAGGTGGGTGGCGGGGCGGAAGGGGACGCGTGCACTTCGTTGCGGGTGACGGGCGACCCCGAGCTGGTGTGCGGGGCCCGCGGGACGGCACCGGGCCGCGGTCCGCGCTGGCTGCTGCCCCGGGCGAGCAGCGCTCCCCTCCAGGGCGTTGGGGCAGGCGGACTCCCCGCCCTCGCGCGCCGGGTTTTCCTAGATTCTCACCCCGTTTCCAGGCCCGGAATTGTCTCCGCGCCCCACTCTCCCCTTCTCCTCCCCGCCCGGACCCGGGCCGGGGTCCACACTGCACAGCCGCCCGCGCTGCCCGGGGACCGAGCTGGTCCTGTCCTCTCGGGACCACCGTCTTCGGGGAGCTCTCCTCGCCCCAGGCGGAGGAGCCCGCGACTTCGGGGCGTTTTTCCAGGGGACAAAGGCTGGGGGCTCTTGGGCAGCCAACGCTTTCCCCGAGTGCGGGAGAGACGCGAAGTTCTCCGTTACTGGGCGAAGCCTCCGCGTCTCCCCGGGGCCCCCCATCCCCGCCGCCGCTTCTGGGCCGTCTCCTACCTGTGCCGGGGTTCCCGGGGTCCGCGGAGCCATCCTCAGACCCGAAGGACCAGAAGCTGGAGCCCGGGGAGGCCATGGGCGGCGCGAGGCGGAGCGCTCCTCCGACTGCGGCTGCCGGCCGCTGATCTGGCTCCGCCGCGCGAGTGAGCGGCGGGGACCCCGGGACGGGACACGCGTGTCTGCGTGTGCGCGCGTGTGTCAGAGCTGGGGCTTCGAGCTGCGGCGATGCTCCGGAAGCCTCGGAGAGGAGATGGGGACGGAGCCGGAGGGTCCGCAGCCCGGAGACTGGAACGCGCAGAGCGCCGGGAGTCTTTGAGGGCGAGGAGCCCGGCGGGGACGGGTGAGGGGTGGCGGAGGGGAAGTGGGAGGGAGCGAGGGAGGACGCTGAGTCCCGCGGGTGCCAGGCAGCCTGTGGGCGGGAACGGGATGGAGTCAGAGGGAGGAGGCGGGAGGCGGGAGCGCCTCGGGAGAGCCGAGCTGTCCAGGGTGCTGCGCCGCTGTGGGCGCTGGACTCAGCAAGGTGCGGACCAGGCAGACTTTGGCGAGGCGGCAGGGTGACCGGGAGGAGTTTTGCGCGAGTTTCGATTGTGGTGTTTATTGTTTGAGGTCTGGCTTCGTCTGCGGGAAGGGAGCGCGGCTCCCCGGGCCGCCTCCGTCCAAGCAGGTGCCGAGGTCGCGGCGCCCTCGAGACCCCAGCTGTCTGGCCTGAATCGTAACAGTTCTGGAGCTTGGGGAGGGCACAGCAGAGGAAGGGCAGCCACACGCCTTTGGGCCCAGTGCAGTTCCTGGGGGGCCCCCGGCCAGCTATGGGGCCGCCTTGGCCGCAGGGCGCACGACTGCCATGCGGCCAGATGCCGGGTCCATGCACCCGCCGTCCAGGTTGTGATTGACGGTTGGGGAGGAACACTGCTGATTGAGGCAATTAAAATCCACGCTGGAGTCTTTCACCGAGGACCAAGGGCCGGGGGAATGACAGAAATGTCTGGGAAGGGAGCGTGGAGGAGAGGAGCCAGCCAGCGCCCTCTGAATTGACGGCTGGCCAAACCGAGGGCTAGGACCAGGGGTGGGATCCGGTCATTTAGTGACCTTGGCTTGTAACGGTGTGGAAAAGCCTGCAGCGTTCATGCGACTTGAATCAGATTGCATGGGAGGGGTGCAAGAGGTTTTCAACTAAGCAATTTGGATTTCCCAAATCCTGGGGTGAAGAGGAGAAGGCACTGCCTGTTGGGCCCCTTGTTTGGGGACCTCCATCGAACCACCCACTCTTTCCCATGGTAGGGGCTCTGGGGCAGAGCTAGACTGCCATCTTTGAGGACTGGCAGGAAGGAATTCGTCCTTTTCTAAAGAAAGGGGGAGAATGTTGGAGTCTTTTTTGATGATTTCCTGTCTCTAAAAGCTGTTAAACACTAGGATGGCACCCTGAGGATTTGGGCTTCTGGAGTTCGCATTCCTTCTCTAGGTAGTAGCGATCTACTTTTTCTGCACCTTGCCACTTCCTCTTGCAGAGACAGAGAGAAAGACCCAGTGGAAAGGGTTGCACACAGCCTTCCTTGGGTCAGCTTTCCCCAGCCCCTGGACTGCCTGCATTCTCCATTGTATTTACAAGCTGTTCTTACAGTGATCTCCGGGACCAGTCAGTCAGCACTGCTGCAAAAGCAGAGACCCTCCGACTATCACAGCTACCATTGCTTGACCCTGGTTGGACAGGGGCTTCGTGGGGCCAAGTGTGGCTTCATACAGGCCCAAATTGGTATCCTTGGGTGTACCATCCTTTGGCAGTTCTCTCCAGAAGACCTCGTCCTTATTCCACATGCCAGAGTTCGGGAGATCTCAGAGGTGCCACAGATTCCCTCTGTTCCCACAGGCTGGAGCAGGGGACGACAGTGTTTGGGGTCCTGCAAAGCTCTGTCCTGAAGCCTGGACCACGTTGCGGGAGCACAGAGGTCAAGAGCCTAGGCTCCAGCTCAGCCTCTCTTTGCAGTCTTCCTAGCTCAGATGCTGCAAGTGACAAGGGCAACAAATCCAGGTCCGGCAGCCTGAACTGCCAGAAGAGAAACTCGGAACCTGTCTTTCCAGCCTCAGGCGCCGACGACTCAGAGCTTGCCTGGTTCTTTGTTTAAATCCACACCAAATCCTGCAAATACCATATTTTTCTGTAAGCCAGTAGGCTGGGTTGCAGAACTTTATATATGTATATGTATATATATATATATATATTTCAGTGGTTGACAATAGTCTTAAAAACAAACGTTTAACACACACACACACACACACACACACACATGCGCAAAAGACTCCAGAAGAAATGGATTAAAACAAGAGGAAAATGGAAATCGCTGCAACTGAATTTTGTGGTTTGTCATTGTTGTGACAATGCCTTGACTGCTGCTACTTTTTAAACACTATTAAATCTTGCTGCTCCAGAGTACTTTAGATCTGATGGTGGTTTTTACAATTTTTAAAAAATTTAACCAGTCCCTATTTCAGATGCAAATGTAGGTCTGGTTTGTCTTTCCTTAATGCCAGCCCTCTCTAGACAGTAATTTGCTTTGTAAAGAATTTCTCTTCTCTGATGAGCGCCTGTGGCTCCCCCTCCCCCCTTAGGCTCGGGATTGGCATTAACAAAAGAGAGCAGGGAGGTAATAATTACAGTCATTAGTTCACAGAGGCAGCCACCCAATGGGAGGGAAGACAGCCAGGGCAGGGAAAAAGCTTTCCAAGGCCCTTCCTTCCTTGATTGAGGGAAGACAGAGACTAACATTCCGGGCTCTGCAGAAAATGGTTTCCTCCAATGACCTATTTCTTGTCCACAGTTGACCCAGAGATCCAATGGCAGGCCCAGCTGAAGAAAAACACTGTATCTGGTGTGAGTCTTCCCTTGCATAGAGAAGAGAAAGCAGGAGGGATGAATGGGAAGGAAGGAAAAAAAAACCAAAAGAAATGAAAAAGAAAATAAGAACAAAAACTGCAACTTTTTACCAAATGTTGGCCTTTCCTGTTTCCAATCAAACTTAAAAAAACGTGCGTTGCATGTGTGGCTGGGGTTTTACTGGGAGGGAGGAACGAGGAGTTTCTGGAGAGGTCCCTGGTTTCGCTATCCAGTGATGGAAGAGTGGGCTTCCAGGAAGTCTGGACTGAAGGGTGGATCTCACAGCCAAGTGGCAATGTGCTTCTCACCACCGCGGGTCTCCTGGTGGAGGGCGGACAGGCAGTGGAGGTGGAGGAGGCTGAGCTGCCTCAAGTACGGGGACTCCTTCCTTCTCCCATGTCCTTCTGCTGTACCTACTGCCCTGATTTGTTACAAGGCAGGGCTGGGGAGGGGATGATTCACCCCAGGGAGGGTGAGGCACTAACCTAGGGAAGGAGTGGGCCTGGGGCGCATCTGGATTCAGGGGTTAGTCCTGCCACAGCTAGAGGTCTCAAGTCCCTCCCTGGGGAGCTTTCAGAGCTAATTCTCTGGAAGAATATTACAACTGGGGGGCAAGTTATCAACCTGCTGCAGATGCTCTCACTTCTCAAATTCTTTCCTAGTCTTCTGGCTGAGTCCTGGGTCACAGAAGCCAAGAGCACCTACAGAGGGACAAACTCCAGTATGAATAGAACCCTTCTTCTGATTCAGTTGCCCATGGAACAATTTCACATCTTTTCCCACCTTCTTTGGGCTGCATAGACCCTGAGGTGTCCTCCACTGAAAGGCTTAATGCAGTTTTTAAAACAAGTTGCAGTTGATGGACAAATACAAACCTCTGTCCAGCTGCTTACTTTCCCTCTTAAATACCTCTAAATTTGGAGCAGTTGGGACTGCCTCAAAACGGTAGAGCAGCACAATCTAAACTCATACAGATCTGCTCCATGATGAGGCCAGAATTTTTCCAAGCTGGATAAAGGAAGCCACAATGGTTGGGAAGGCGTGCATGTGTGCATGTGTGTGTCTGGAGGTTGGTTTCAAGATGTGTTTGTGTGACACATATGGGGTAGACTGTATGTTTCTGTATGGAGGCAAGGGGGTAGGAGTTTGCTGATGGAGACTGCAGGCACCTCAGCCCCCTCCAAGACCCTCCCACAGGTGTAACCAAAGCCTGGCCCCAGAGGGATAAGGGCTGACCACTGGAGCAAACTACAGACTTTCCAGGGCACTTCCTTTATTTAGCAATCTTAACAACCAAGGAAAGGGAAAACTCAAGTTTGAGATTAATTTCATCTTCAGCGTGCTCCCGTCTCACCCAGGCTTTGCTCTAGTAGACTCAATGCACTCTCAAGGGTCCCCTAGGTCTTGGAAAGCTGTTTGCAAGACAGCAGGTATCTCTAAAGTCATCCAAACCCCCACCCCCCAAACCAAAAAAACCAGGAGGAGCTGGTGACAGCTTAGGTGCAGGTGGGCCCACAGAAGTTGCAAACAAATGAACAAAGAGATATTTTAGGGAACCTGGGCAAAGATGCCCTAACTGGTGGGATGTGATAGAAGAGAGTACAGAAGCCCCAGGGTGTGGGTCTCAGAGTCCCACAAAGGCTTGAATTCACTTCTTTCAGAGCATGTTAGACTGCCAGCTTTGAGGGAACAGTGCACCAGGCAGCGCCAGCGGAAATCAAAGTCTCAGCTCCAGTGCTAGAAGGCGCCAGCACAGGTCCCTCTGCCCCACCCCACTGTGCCATAATCCTGTAGACTCCAGTGGTTTCTGATGGTGGCTTCTCAGTGGCTACAACTGCTGGACGAGGCGTCCTCGTTGGGAGGTTTTGCGCAGGAGCCTCCTGTAGTCGTAGGGGTTGCCCACTGGCCCGCACTGCTCCTCAGCAGGGCTCTCCATTTGCCTGCACCTGTGAGAGACAGGGCCAACATCCTTACCCACCCTACATTAGGCAGGTCCTCTTCCTGGCACGTCGTCCCACCAACCCTGGGCATTTCAGAAAGGCACATTCAGAATTTTAGGCTGATGGCAAATGCATTTGCTGTAATTCTCTCAGCAGATATGCAAAATGGAAGTTGTGTGTAAGCAAGACAGCCAAGTAAAGCATTGGAAGGTATAGATCTTAAAGGCAAGATTCCTTTGGATGGAAATAATTCACAGCCAATAAACAAATATTAATTTTTTTACCTTAATTTTAAATATATTTCTGTCAAACAGTAAATCTCAAGGAGCCAAAGTAGACACCCACATTTTGCATTTTACAACTGCTCAAATGTTTCTCTAAAACATTTCACTAAGCCTGACCAACCATCTTGTTAATGATAGAGGAGAGGAGGTGTCTACGTGTTAGCAAATGCTTTCATATTTTACATGAGGCTGCTGGGCCAAGTTTTACCTGGGGAAAAAAAACTTGCCAGTCATTAGCTTTAGATGCTACACTTTGCTTGGGGAAGTGGGGCACTCCCTAAAATACAGCCATGTAGATTCATTCATTCATTCATTCATTCACCAACTACTTAGTAAGTGCCAGGTACCTGCATAGGTAATGGGCTAACTAAAGTCCCTGCTTTTGTAGAATTTAAGGTCTAGCATAGGAGAAGATCATAATTTTAAAACATCAGGTGATGTTTTTGGAAACATAAAGCATGGTAGTGGACTGACAGAAGATATGTACAGAGGAAGAGATGAGACTTGGCCTCAGAGGGCAGAATTGAGTGCAATAACAGACTGTAGTGTGGAAGACAGAAATCAAGAGTATCCCTTAGGTTTTGGCTTAAATGTTAGAAGGATGAAGCTGCTGTTTACTGAGTTGGGGAAGGCTTCAGAAGAGATGTGGGGGAGGATATAAAGTTTAGTTTGGTTATGCTAAGCTGGAGATACTGATTAGATATTCAAGAGAAGAAACTGAGTAGATATTGAGTTGGATGTGTGCGTCCTGATGTAGGTTAGATATTTCAGTTCAGGAAATTAAGTACATAGATGATATGTAAAGTCATGGCAATGAGTATATAATGATTAAAAATAGTAAAGGAATGGATCATTCCAATATTGTGAGATGAGAGATCAGCAAAGAACAGTAAGAAAAAGAAGCCAGTAAGACAGGAGGCAGACCAAGAGAAGTGCTATCCTGAAGGCCAGTGAAGAGAGTGTGTTAAGAAAAAAAGTCAACATAGGTATTCAGTGCTGCTAATGGGGAGAGACAAGGACTGAGAATAGATCCTGGTTGTGACAAAATATAGGTCCCTCGTGACTGGCAGATGCAGGTTTGGTGAAATAGTGGGAACGAAAACCTGAGAGAAGCAGCTCATGAGAGGAACAGAGGAAGTGGAGGAGACAGTGCCTCTCACCTGTGACTCCGGCTGTAATAAAGCACAGGAAGGTGGATGGTTCTGAGGCAGAACTGGGGCAAGGTCCTTTGTTATGATGGGTCATGATCACCGGAAATGATTTGTTTGGTAAAGCAAACAAACACTCAAGATGCAGATGAGAGGGAACAAGTGCAGGGTAATATTCTTACATGGTTGGAAGGGCTGGGATCCAGTGCGCGAGGCAGTGGAGACCAGTATGTTGAGGAGAGTATAAGGGTGAATGGCAGGAAGGCTGACATCTGGTGGCGGAAGTGTGCATCTATACTTTGCTGTGGTTTTATCGGTTGACAGGAATAAAGGTGGTCAACTGAAAGCCAGAGTATTGAGGAGTTGAAAGGAGAGAAGGAAGTCTGAAAGAATGGACTAAGGAAGTAAGATAATAGAATTTTAAGGAAATGTAGTATTGCGAAGTAACTCTAAGGTGTGCTGAAGGTATGTGGTCCTATATGCTGTGTGAGATTAGGAGAGTTTATCTCTAGTCTTGTGCAGTCAAGATTATGTAGCGTTGGATTCACCTGGCCTTAGGGCTCACAGTTGAATATAACTGAGAGAGAAAGGGGCAGGGTCACTGAAGGTGTATACAAATGAACAGGAATGATGATAAAAGGAGAGGGCTAGAGCTTTACTGTTGACGGAATATGCCTTCATATTCTAGTCTGTTCTAAGAAGTTAAAAGAAAAAGAAAGCTTTAGCAAGGTCTTTCAAGACATCTTGCTCTCTGTGGCAAAACTTTAAAATGTATCATATTGGGTATTGATGAAGTGTTCTCTTGAATTCTCTTATATGAGAATTTAGGAATATGTAGTTACCATATGCCAGGTACATTATAAGATTCTAAGGACACTATAGGATTATATTTTTGTTATCTTCCACCTGCAGATTCTAGATTGATTCTAGTTGATACACTTTGTAAGGAGGGAAGTGAGAATTTGAACCAAGGCTACTGGCCCAAATCTGAAGCTTCTCCCACTGTATCCCTTTGCTGTTTTTCTGCTGATGCTTCTTGCACAATTCTCCTCTCCTTACCCAATGTGCTCTTTTTCCATCTTACTTTTTTCATCTTTCATTCTCTGTACATCTCCTTACCACAATTAAGGATTGAGGTATAGCCTCAATCTCAGTATTTCCCAACAGGGAACCCACTAGATGCCATTTTAGAAGGTGATGGAGGATGTCAGCCTCCTGTTGCTTTGTAATGTCAATCTCCAACAACTGATAATCTGCTACCACTTTTATTTATTTAGAATTTCTGAGAAAAAACCTCTCTAAAAGAGAAGTTATGGAAACAATTTATATCTGCAAATAGAAATTACTTAGATAAATTCACCAAGAAGTTGAAATACTTAGTACATGGAAACTATTAATTTAGTACATGGAAACTATTAAGACATTAATGAAAAAAAAACAAGATACAAATAAATGGGAATATATCCATATTCATGGACTGTAAGAATTAATGTTGGTAACAAATCCAGTGCAGTCTCTATCAAAATTCCAACTTTTTTTTTAAACAGTAGAAACAAACCTAAA
>PVJX010026981.1:0-25294 GCA_004027295.1 Dolichotis patagonum | reverse complement strand
AATGGTGTTATCCTGTTTTGTTTGACTATATCATACGTGATGATATGAACAACTGTTTTGAAGAAAACATTATGACAGCTATTGCTGATTTAATATTATCCTTCTTAGAAGTCCTACCATGCTTTTTTTTTGTTCTATTACCATTGGTTCTGTCTACCACATTGTGTCTCATTGGAATTTGAATATGTGTGATAGTTCAAACAGATTTTTTTCTTTTTTATCAAAAATGAGATATTATGGTACCCATTGATCATTTTCTGTTATTCGGTTCAGAAAGCCCTGGAATTCTTTCACTATATGCATGGCTTTATACTATTGTGTTAGGTTTGATATTATTGTAATTGAAACTATGCTCAACTATAGCAGAGTAAGATATATGGCGTTAGATACTGTTGATGTCCAGTTGACTTAATGTAAAGTACTGTGTTGCCTATGTTGTCCTCTTCTGATCTGCTCTGTACTGCCCCCTTTTGTTTTATTCTCTTTTAAATAAAAAAAATCTATTATTCTAATTATCAAATTTCTGTTTTTCATTAGAGAGGCATATTTGTAACATTTTCTGATAGTGTTGGTACAGAAATATACAAAATAAAATTATATTCTCTCTACTCTCTAATTTTTCCCTTAAATATCTACTGTTGTCCTCTAGATTTATATCTGATTGCAATCTCAGTCTCTAAATACAGTCAGATAAACTTTTAAAAAGTTTCCTACTATGCAAATGATATTCTAAGTTGTTTTTTCTTACAGAAAAACATCTGGTATTATATTTAAGATAATAATGTGTTCCATCTCAAAGTTTTTTTCTAATATTTCATTCTAAGCATTCAATATTTCAGTGTCTTGAATGTCTTATGGATGCCATTCCTTCTCTAGACTCTTCTCTACCTGCAAACACTTTTTTAAACATGGCTAAATCTTTTTTAAATTGTTACATGTTTGTAGTACAGTAGGGTTATATTCATCATAGGGAGTTGATACATGTACATGACATTTTGCATTTCCTTTTTTAGTCCCCCTCCTGTTCTCTCCCTTCCCCTTCCTGCATCTGTTGGATCTGTTGGTCCCCTTCATATATATATATACATAATATATTTAATGCATGTTTCTAGTACATGATAATCACATTCCTCACAGGGACTTAGTGCATGTACACTAAATCTTTACACTTATTTCAGATTGTATGTCCTACATGAGTCCATTTCCTAGATATGTAGAATCATTCCTTTAAGTATTTTGTGAAAAAATTGATAATAACAATAATCATTATAATAGCTAACAAATATTGGTTATATTATTTAAATTTATTTCATTTAGTATTTACATATTATATTTCAACTTATTTACTTATATCTTTTCCTAATAAAGTACAACTAACTTACTTATCCATCTTTAGACTCCTAGTAGATGATAGCATGCCTGGACATATCAATGCTTAGAAAATCCATGTATGAAAGAATACATGTGAGCATGTTGCTCTTGTGTGCTTGATATGAGAGACAGCACATAGATCATACTTGTTCTCTGAACACAGAATAGAGGGGAATGCAGTGTGAATAGAACACAAATGCCATGAAGAAATTACATGTTTTTTCCTGTATATAATATTTTATAGAGAATTCTATAAATATGTTAAGAATTTGGAAAGCCTGAAGAAAATGTACATTGAATTATCTAAAGTGTTTTAGCTTACTTTGTTGGTTGATGTTTTTTCCTTTATGACATGATGTAGTGCAATGCAACAGAATGAAATAATATTCATCATGACTATAGCAAGACTAAATAATATGAGAAAGGACTGCTGTGTGCCAGAAATAAAATTTCCTTGTCTGTGGTCTTTAATTTTTTGCTTCATTGATTTTTTGGGGGGTACCGGTAATCTGATTGAACTCACGACCTCACACTTGCCATAGCAGGCGCTATGCCGCTGAGCTACGTGACTAGTTGTCTCACTGATTTGTGAAATGATTTTTTTGTAAATATGTAAATATGTTGTATCACTTGGCATATTTAAAATTTACTGCATTATCTGTAATACCATATAATAAGTACCCACTGGGACCATAGTGAAAATATTATATGTTGTTTATGTGTCTTATATGAATTCTGTCAAAATTTCGGAGCTGCATAGTTAGCTTATTCAATCACTTGCATTGTGTGATAGCTTATTCAATCACTTGCATCAGGTGAACTAACTATTCAAATCATTCTTCATTGCCAAACTGCTTAGCCCAGTCAGACTTATTGTCAATAACAAGTTTGACTTCATGATTTATATTAAATGAACTTTAAACAGACTTTAATGAGAACCATTTTGCTAATTCTAATTGTGAGATAGATATATAAATTCATTTATAAATAGAAAGATTCACAGAAAAACACAAAACCTTCCCAGGATGAAATAGTCTTCCTTCTCTATAATTTTTCTTGTGTTATTCCTAAGGTACTATTTCCTAATATCAATTCTTTCCTCTTTTAACTCTTTCTCTATTTTCTGGAGACTTCTACACTTGAAGGCAATGTATCATAACAAGATTTGAGGTGGATGAGAGCTCTCTCTATGTCCCTCCCTCCCTCCATCTCCTTCTGCCTCTCCCTTGCCCTGTCTCCCTCCCCCTCTGCCTCTGTTTTCCTCCTCCTGTCTCCCTCTCCCTTGCTCTTTCACCTTCTGCCTCTCCCTCAGTCTGTCTCCCTCTACCTCTCCCCTGCCCTGTCTTTCATAGTTCTTCACTCTGTTCCTTCTCCTTCTTCCTCTCACATTCTCCCTGTCTCCCCCAACCCCAGAAACAGAAAAAATGTGAAAGGGAAAAGGAAAACTGATGCATTACAAGTACATTCTTAGGTGGATAAATTTGAGGAAAGTACATACGGAATTTGATGATTTAGAGATAGATTCTACTTGAACATCTATATCAACATTATCTGTGAAAAGTTCTTGTTTATATTTTGCTGGAATGAGTTTTGTATAAGCAATGTAATAAGCATAATACATTATGTTCACAAGATACAGTAACTGATACCCATAGTATACTTTCTGGTTCTTTTGTGAGTATATGAGTATTCTCTCGATGTTTTACATCTAAGAGCGTTTCAAACAATGCATTCCCATGGTGTATGTATTGCAAGAGAACAGATACATTTTGTCTCCTGATGAATAAGAATGTAATAGTGATTAACCATTATTTATGTACAGTAAAATAGAAGTTTTACAATTTGAGTTTTTCTGTATTATGTGAAACTTTACTCTTTTACCTGAAAATCTTTTCATTTCTAGCATAAATCATACTTAAGTAAAAACTCCATCATCTAAATTTAGTTTTTATTTTTAATTTAGAAACTCTAAATATTCTTGTTTTAAATGTTAGTTTGCAAAGATTCTGAATGAAGATGGTTGAAATAAACATGCAATTTTGACTTATCAGTCTAAACATATTTTAAAATATGCTTTGTTAGCATATAGAATCTATTGTTTGTATTGTGGTATAATGCAGTATAGTAGTGGAATAAGTCTGATCATTAGAAAAGCTTTCTATTGAGCAATTCATTCTTTTTTAAATATCAGTTAACATATTTATATTTTAGCCATCCAAAATATCTAGTATATACCTAGGAAATATATACAATATGAATTTATTTCCCCATGCTGTATTACATTGTCTTTTTAAAAAAATCAAGAACCTATGTTAGTGTTAAAGGATTTCCAAATAGTGCTTATAGATCAGCAGTATAAAATATAGTTTTTGACTGCAATAAAAAATACTCCAGCAGCCTTAAAAGAGTTTGAAATTAAAAGCCGCTTACTTGCTAAGTATAGAAACAGTAGCACTCTGCAGACACACTATTCTAGCTTCAAAACAGTGTGGAAGATGGTTTTATGGAACTTCTGATTGCAAAACCCACTTTAACCTTTCTTTCTTACTGGCAGGTGTCCTATTGGCTTGCAGCCAGAGGTTGAGAGTGCAATGCAGCTTTTCATGTCCCCCAGAGTGCTGAAAATGCTGACACTCCATCTAGCTGCTCATAATTGCATTGATTGTGGTCAGACATCCAGAGCTCCAAAAATGTGATTGACTATACAAAAATTATATTTCAAATTTGATCAGATTATAAATTTCATCTCTCTTTCTTTCCTCCATAGATATGATATCTGCACTTATAAAAATAAGCCCTGTGGAACTCTGGGTAAGTGTTTTTGAATAAAGGGAGGCTAGTTTAGATTGTTTTTTTGGACCAGAGACTTTACTCTTTATTATTAATTTGATTCATCTAAAATTATCCCTGAGACTTGTTAAACTAAACTTGACCTTTAGGATATATCATGCACTAGAAAATAAATACTACTTCTATCAAAAATGATACAGATTTAATTAGCCTTTTTCCCCTTGGCAGAGGGAATGATGATTAAAAAGAACTTAGATGATACAGAGTGATCAATTAGTAATTACAAATTAAAATTACCTATCATTTTCATATGTTCATTTTTTTTTAACATATTATCTAAAACTACCAAGGAATTTGAGATCAAATGGTAACAGCCAGCATTTTGAAATTTCAGGCTAGGAAAAGAAAGGAAAAATTAGGAATAAAAAGGAAAGTCATGAAGAACAATACTTCTTTTAGTGTTATTCTGTGGAAACAGTATATCCCCATACATTAAGATATTATGGGAAATATTTAGTACCCAAACCAAAGATAAAAAAGCAATTCTGTAAAACAATAGAGCCAAAGGTGGTGAAAAAAGACAGGTATTTCATTTTACCTAAATACCATTTGCCTAAATACCATTTACCATTTTGAAAAGCATTTGGAGTACTTTGGAATTTAAAAAATAACATTTTATTAAAGAGCACAATTTCATATTGGTTGAAAGTTAACTGCTGGGGAGTGATAGTTTGAAGTTAAACAGTTGAAGATTCTCTGGTTTCTGTAAGGCTCGGTTTTCTTACCTATGTAAGAATAGTTGTGAAATTAATTCCTATGCACACCGTAAGCATTTTAGAAAGACAAAAGCCTAGAATGCGTTCATTGAAATATCTATTCAAATGTTGGAATTTCTCTTGAAGATTTTATCTGTTTTCACAGGCTTTTCTTACCCTATTTTCCTCAAGATTTATAGCTAAAGAAGTCTCAATTAGCCAATACTGAGAATTAATGGTATAAAAGTTTGCTAGTTAAAACATGTAACAGAGAAAGAACTCTCTTTGTTGAGAGGATTCACATCAAAAAGATTTTCTTTGTAATGTTTTAGGTTAACAAGACCAATGAATGTAACCCAGAACTAGAAACTAACTGGCTTTGACAGTGTCAATACATTGCCTTTTACACTTTATTTAACTTCTTTGTTCCTCAGTTTTCTTATCTATGAAGCAGGAATAATATCTGGCCTTTTGCTTCATGGATATTATTTAAATCATTTTAGAGACAGTAAACACTAAGGTTCAAAGTGAGTACACACATAAGGTAGCATTTGTATTTTTCTAGTGTATGTATTTTGAGGAAATAAATATATATGTAAGTATCTCTATATATTATATATAGAATATGCTATATATAGAATATATGTATATATCCTATCCTGCTCTTCAAAGGTATTTACACTGAGAAATATTTTCACTGTGATGTTAGTAATCGTACACCTTAGTACTTTTGTTGTCATTATTGCTTAAGAGTTGAGGCATTTTCCTATTCTACTTTTGTTTTTTCAAAATAATGTGTTTCAACTTTGATAATTTATTAAAATCTAGAATTAATACATTAATAGTTAGGTACATGTCAATTCATTTTTAAGCTCAATATAAATTATTTTTCAAATTATAAACCATTATATATTACTTTTTGTTAACTATCTTTTATAATGAAAACTGAATGAACTGCATATACATATGTGTTGACCTTCACCTATGGAAAATATATTTTAATACAGAATCAAACAAGTTACTATTTTTAATACTTTAATTTTAATAAAATTTAATTTTATTATTTTTCTAGTATTTTCCTATTAGTTTTTATGCTGATTTTGCAAATTCTCTCGCTTATTAACTCTGATGACCAGTTGTATTATGGTAAGTAGTTTTAAGGGTGCAAACTGTGGCCATCAAACTGAGGAAATCTAAATGACCTAAATGGTAATTAGACCCCTATTAACACTGTCACACGTAAGAACCTTAACAGCTTCAATTTAAGGGGGAACCAGAAAATGGTGGGAGTGTTTGAAAATATTTTAGTGGTTAAAATATTCTCATTTTGGCTAAGATTACGTTTATGTTTCAACAAGTATTATTTCCAAATGTATTCTTTTAGTAGTTTTTTTTTTTAGCAGAGTTAATAATTTTATACCAGATATCATAAGTAAATCTGTACTTGTAAATGCACCTGGGGAAATCACTGAAAATTCTCAGCTGAAAATACAGTAACATGACACATACCAAAAAAACCCCAAAAACAAAACAAAACAAAAAAACAGACAATAATAAAATAAAAAAGCTAACTCATAGAAAAATATACTTTAAAAATGTTAACAATAATTCCTTTTTTAAGAAAAAAAAGTATACTGGCTCAAATCAGAAATAGCTATCACTATGACTTTGTTTTTCCTATTTGGTAGGACACTTTAAATCTGATAGTTTAGAGACAGGTAATGTCTTATAACTTTTTTTGGATACTCTGTGTGCGCACGTGTGTGTGTGTGTGTGTGTGTATTGAAAGTGACATATATTGAATATTTTTAATTAGCCAAAAATTAATTCATTTTGGACCAATTGGTCTTTCTATCTACATCTTCTATTTTGGCTCCAAGTCCTGTAAGTGAATGGAAGAGCAGCACTAACGTGTCATCAATCTTTATAATCACACTGTGGTATAAATAATTTCTCTCCCTAACTCCTACTTATTCTATATAAAATAGTACAAATATCATGAGATATCTTTACTTCATTTTAGAAGGGCCTAAATTTTTTAATATTTGTTTTAAATAAATGTGTGCCAATGGAAAAACTATCCTATGGCTTCCCCCATATAAAATAGTAGGGAAATCAAATTCTTAGCACACTGGCACAAACTTCAACTGTGTTCCAATGTAGCTATTATTTTGATATTTACTTGAGAAAATACAAAGAAACACAATTTCTGAAACTTTCTTGATATTAAAAATTATGGATTGAATATTGTTCACTGTTTCCAATTAGTGCAACTGGGAAATTGTACCTAGTATGGAGTTTTGCTTATTATATTTAATAAATATTCATTGAATTAAAATAACTTATAGTAAAAAGATAATTGTTAACTTTTGAGTGATAATAGAATATTAACATGTAAAATAATTTCCCTTCTTTTCTTCAAACTCCTAAGTATCTTCATTTCTGTGTGTGTGATAAATATGATCTGGCATTTACTTCCTTACAAGAGATGACTTTTTTTCTTCTTCGTAGAAGTCTTTTTTTTGTAAGCATTGTTTTAAATTTCAATACTGATTCACAGAGCAAGATATTCATTTGGAGTTGAATATTAAAGATTTGCATACTAAAATTCCCAAGGGAAGAGTATGTCTAGTGATATAACATTTCACTAGAATCAGCAAATTAACACCATAGTTTTTGCTTTATTAGAAAAACTCTAACGCATTGAATGAGGATGGGCTATGAGGAAACAAAACTGAATGTGCACATGACTTTCTATTGATTAAAGTATCACTATGAGAAATGATTCGAAAGATTAAAGAAGTGCAAAAATCTCTCATCTTCTATGGTTCTCCTTTTTCTCTTTTGAATCATTTTGTTTTTATAAAACTGTCATTTTAAAAAACCATTGGGATTCCCCCTTTTTGATAACTAAAAAGTTGCTTGTATATTTTTATGAACCCACTAAACTTAAACAGATCTCTTTAGAAAAATAATGTGGATATATTTTGCTTTCTACAGCCTGAAGAATGTTAAAATAGAAATGCTGTCTTGAATTCCCTCTTCTGGCTCAAGTTACTAGGTGGTCCCAAGTTACCAGAAGTAAAATTTATAAATCTAACCCCTAGTCTAGACATTTTCCAGCACTGACTGCAGTTCAAAAAATATTAATGTCTAGCCGGCAAAGTGAAATTCCCCCCAGTGATTTTGCAAATGACTAGAAAGTTAACCTTTTGCCAACTGCTCCTTCTGTGCATGGAGGTTATTAAAAAGAATCCAGGCACTTATAAGTATGGGCTTTTTAAGACTGGAACACCTTGACTTGACCCTTTGTGTCTCTTTCTGTTTATTCAGGCTTGGCCTCTGTGGCTGGAATGTGTGAACCTGAAAGGAGCTGTAGCATTAATGAAGACATTGGCCTGGGTTCAGCCTTTACCATTGCACATGAGATTGGTCACAAGTGAGTGAGTTTAAGAAAAATAAAAATAAATTTTAGAGCTCCAGTCTTTTGAGCAACTCATAACTACTGTGTGGAAAGCCTGTACTCAATTATATTTTACAGCCCTTTTTTTTAAAAACCTGATTTCAAAAGAGAATGTTATCTTTCAGGTATTGGGATAAATCATCTTAAGAACTAGAGATTTGTTAAATAACCTTTGTGATTCAGTGATTTGTATCTTCAGTGATGAATGTACCACACTTAAATATTTATATACATTTGAACTGCTTTAATTTTAGCTGTCTGCCTAATACCCAGTTCCTCATAAAGTCTAGTTGTTTAAGTGATCTTCTTTTTCAAGTGACAATACATAAGTGTTTTTAAGTACTTGATAACACTAACATAAAATGTGCTTTTGGTTTTTGCTCTTTATACAGTGAGCATACGTTTTCTAGACATAAAATTTGTGCAACTATTGCTGTATAACATGTTTTCAAATGCACTTGCTTGTCAGAGTATTACAAATATAGTGAGATAGTATCCTCACTTTTTAGAAAGACATAAACATCTAATATTTGTTTTAAATAAATGTGTGCCAGTGCAAAAACTGTCCTATAGCTTTTCCTCATACTAAAATGTCAAAACAAAAAACCCTTTCTTTTAAACAACAGGCAATAATAAATGTAAAAGCCTGTTATTGTGGAGGGAGAATGTTTGACAATATTTTCCTCAAACAGTTGTGTTCATAAGGTTGAATGATCACTTATCTTTAATTAACCAATTTTTAATGAGATTCTAATGCTCTTACACAGGTGAAAACTAAACAATAGAACCTCTAATTCACTAGCAGGTTAGGTTTTTTTTTTTTTTTTTTAAAGCAGGAAAGCCCTTTTCCTCTAAAATGGAAATTGTTAACATTTAACAAATGGTTAGTTATATCTGCTCACAAGAGAATGAAAATAACTTTAAAGGATCGTCATGCATTTTTAGCTAAAACAGAAGCCTATGTGCAAGAACTCCTGCCATTCATATGATTTGTTTTATAATATGCTTTTTGATGATGAATGGGAAAGAAAAACCAAAAATTAATGTTTATTATGTGCTTGTCTCAGAAATAACTTTCGATAAAGTGAAGGTCAGATTGTTCATTGTATTATCTTAAAAATTTAACCAAATTTGTGTTAGGTATAAGTTCAAGTAACCTGCAAGTTTCAAACCTGACTTGATTTAGACACATTTGTAATAAAGTTTTTATATGTTGGTATTCTCTTTTCCGTTGCAATAAGCAGCAAAGAAACAAAAGGAGGGCGAATGCCTACTTAACAAGGCAGTTCATCTTCAACTCGCTAAAAAATCTGGCTCATTACTTTTCATAATCTCATGCAACTAAACTAAATTTAATAGGGGCTGTTAGGTTTATTCATATTGAAAGGTTCTAACAAATAACATATAGTAGGTGACTAACGTGTATGAAAGCACTCGTGTTTCATAGTGCAGTCATAAATTGGTGAATCTCTACATGTGCATTTCAAATCTCATTCTCTTTTGTACTTTAAAAGTTCAGCAGGAGGTTTCTTTTTATATCATTTATTAAGACTCTAATTGGGTTTCCTAGATCTATCTTTCTTCCTTCCTTTTTTTCTTCCCTCCCCTCCTTCCTTCCTTCTTTCCTTTTCTCATCCTCTTCCTTTTTCCTCTTCTTCCCCTTCCCAGTCTCTTCCTTCATCTTCTTCTCTTTCCTCTCTCCATTTTCCCTTTCCTTATCCCTCTTCTGCCACCTGCTCTTTTTCCTTTCCCTTTTTTCTTTTTTCGTGTGGCTGCATCCTTTGAAGTCTTCCTAAGATGAATGGTTTAAACCTTATGTGGAAGAATTATGAAAAGACAATATACTGCTCAAGTTTTATTTGCGTTAGAGTAAGTTTTCACAGTTAATTCTTGTTTGAAAGTGTGCTAAAAATGGGGAGAATCCCACAAAATTTTTCAGACTGTGAATCAGAACATTTCTATTCAAAAATGTTATTTCACAATGGGAAAAGAAAGTTTTTCCCCCCGTTGATTGTTATGTTGCTATCCTTTTCCTCCCTCTTTCAACAGTGAGGTAGAGTGTATAATGATTTTCTTTTTCAATATATCAAATTATTATTTGGTCAGTGAAGGAAAGTCTGTTTTATGGATAAGGGTGATTATCTTTTTTTTTTTTAATTTGAAAGAGAATAAAACAAAAAGGGGCAGTACAGAGCCGATCAGAACAGGACAACATAGGCAACACAGTACTTTACATTAAGACAACTGGACATCAACAGTAGCTAACACCATATCTCTTACTCTGCTATAGTTGATAGTTTCAGATACAATAATATCAAACATAACACAATAGTATAAAGCCATGCATAGAGTGAAAGAATTACGGGGCTTCCTGAACCGAATAACAGAAAATGATCAATGGGTACTATAATATCTCATTTTCGATAAAAAAATTTTTTTTGTTTAAACTATCACACATATTCAAATTCCAATAAGACACAATGTGATAGATAGAACCAACGGTAGTAGAACAAAAAAAGCATGGTAGGACTTCTAAGAAGGATGATATTAAATCAGCAATAGCTGTCATAATGTTTTGTTTTCTTCAAAACAGCTGTTCATATCATCACGCATGATATAGTCAACAAAACAGGATAAAACCATTCCAACTGATGATTGAAAACTTTGAAAGACTTCAAAGCTATGAGATGGGAACTCATGCTTACCATAAAGTCTTATATACTCTTATCAAATCTCATACTAGGGAGACTATATGGTATTTACCCTTGTGAGTTTGATTTATTTCACTTAAGAGAATGGTCTCAAGTCATGTCCATTTATTTATAAATATCTCGATGTGATCATTCTTTATAGCTGAGTAGTACTCCATTGTATAAAAATGCCACAACTTTTTTATCCATTCCTCAGTTGATGGGCATTTAGGTTGTTTCCAAGATCTGGCTATTACAAATTGTGCTGCTATAAACATGGGTGCACATATGTCACTGTGGTACGATGTTTTCAAGGGTGAATATGTTTCAGGAAGTCAGCTTGCCAACTCTGGCACAATTCATGTTGTCATTAAAATACAGTGGTAGCTCTTCTTCCTAAAAGAAATAGTAGCCATAGGAAGTATATCACATGTATTTTCCACATCAGGTAAAATAAATGTTTTGTGAATTTTTATCATAATAGAATAAATAAAAAATAGTATGATGATATCTGTACATTCATTACAGTGAAAATATATGACCCTGAATTACTGAGAAGAGCCCTCACTGTACACTGTATTTTATATCTTTTTAAAAATTGCATAGAATATGTTTTAGTACCCAGTATATAGTTGTGCAGTGATACAATATATACATTTTAAATAGCTCTGGGATAATTTTTTGTCCAGGCAGGCCTTAGTTTTGTTTCCTTCCATCCTTTTGTGAAAAAAAAAGTACAAAGCAACAATAACATAAACAAAAAGAACAACAAAAAACCAGAAATTAGTTTTGTTGTCAGTTGAAAAATGAGGCTTATACTCGCTTAAATGACACACCTAGCTTTGATGTAAACTATAAGGAAAGACACTGAAAGAAACCCTGAGTGAAAGAATGCTTTTTGAGAGTATTTTGAAATTAATTGTGTCATTACCATAGGTTTTAGTATTTGAGAAAATTATATCGAAGAGGCCAGACAGCTAGTATACGGAGAAAGCTATCTAATGTATTGAACTGTACAAAAACAATATTATAAAGAGGTGCTAAATTATTCATATTTCTAGAAATACCTTTTCAAGTATGTGGGACTGAAATGATAGGATGTCTAAGATTTATTTTTAAAAGCAAGAAAAAAAGAAAACAAGAATAGTATTATTTTCAACTTTATCATCTTAATATATATATGGCAGTTCATTATGCTACTCTATTTTGTATTTTTCTGACTTTTTTCACAAAAAAAAAATAAGCCCGAAGATAATGAATTTTGAAGGTGTGAATTAACTCATTTGATTGAGCAAACTTCAACTCTGATTTTGAGAGTATTTTTAAAATATTAAAAGTTGTATTGAAGCTGTAAGGAAATATTGGTCTTGATTTTGAAAATATTATTTTGTCTTAACAATAGGGATATACTTTATATATAGAAGATTGGTTAGGACATGAGTTTTAAAAAATATGGCAAGGCCTCTAGGAAATTATGTTAGATTACCTGTGTTGGGATTCTTTTACTACTGTTATATTTCATCCAAACTTCATTTATCCTGCTGCAAGTATCTAAGAGTCTTTTTTTTTTTTTTGGTACTGGGGATCGAACTCATGACCTCGCGTTTGCCAAGCAGGCACTTACACCACTGAGCTAAACCCCCAGCCCCAATAAGTGGTTTGTTTTTTTTTTTCTGTGGTACTGGGGATTGAACTCAGGCCCTCACTCACGCTTGCCAGGCAGGCGCTTAAGCCACTGAGCTAAATCCCCGGCCCCTCTAAGAGTCTTTAAATGCCTAATTAATGTGTTTTCATAATGCAAAGCTGAAATAAACATATATTAAGTTATTTGGGAGTTCAGTACCTTCTAAAGTTTTGGTATCATAATAATGTCAGTCATAAAATGAGTTAAGAAATACCCTATTTTTGGGAAGAGTTTGCTTTCCCTTGAATACATTTTAAAATATAAGGCTATAATTTACCTGCAATAAAAATGCCCCCACTTGTGTATAGTTTAATGAATCTTGAGAAAAGCATATGGCTCTATAACCAAAATCACAGTCAAGATATTGACTTTTCCATTACCTGAAAAAGAAAAAGTCCTCTTGTCCCCTTTGCAATTAATGACTATTTTCTTCCATGCTTCCCTGACCCCAATCATGGATCTACTTTCTATCACTGTAAGTTAGACTTGTCTTTTCTGTTGTTTCATTTAAGTGGACTTACACACTTGAGTGTACTTATGTGTCTAGCTTCCTTTCCCCAGTGTAATGTTTTTGAGAGTCATTTATGTTGCTGTTGTGTACTTCATATTTTTCGGAATACTGTTTCATAACACATATCACATTTTTGACTGCTAGTTTGGAGCTATTAAGCAAACAAATTCTATAAGCATCTCTGTGCAACTATTTGTATGGACAAATACTTTCATTTTTCTTCAGGGATACTACTCATAGTATGGGAATTTCCTTTAATTTTATTATAGTTTTTGAAGTGGCTATATCATTTGCCATCTCATCAGCAGTCTATGACTGTTCTGTTCATTTTGGATTTCATTGACGTTTGTTATTATAAGCCTCTTAAAAATACTTTAGCCATTTTATACATTTTAGCAGTATCCTCTCATTTTAATATGCTGGTCATATATTTCCTGTTAAATAATGAGAGTAGTGAAAGTGAACATTTTTTCATGTGATTGTGTCTTCTTTGAACTATCTGTACAGATCTTGCCCATGTTTTCTCATTTATTCAGGGCAATTCATTAGAGATATGTAATGTGAACAGTTATTCCTTGTTTGCTATATGCTATTTATTTTTAAATGGTGTTTTTAAAATTTCCGTTTAGTCTAATTTAAAGTTTTTCTTTTATGGTTTGTGCTTTTCATGTCCTCAGACATCTACTTTAAGACTATATGAACATTCTATTATATTTTCCTTTAGACATTTTTTGCTTTCAGTCTTTGTATGTAGATCTGTGACCCATTTTGAGTTAATTTTTGTGTATGCTATGAGGTATATAGCAGGGTTCATTTTTTTCTCATATGAATATTCATCACAATTTGCCTTAAAATTATTTGGCTTGTAGGTTTCTTTAACATCTTTTCAAAATTTTTGTATCAGAATAGTCTTTTTTTTTTGGTACTGGGGATCGAACTCACGACTCTGTGCTTGCAAAGCAGGCGCTTAGCCACTGAGCTAAATCCCCAGCCCCAGAATAATCTTATAGTATGAAGAAGAAAGTACTCTTTTTTGGAAAAACTTGGAATATGTAAAGTTAATGTTATTTTATTTTATTTATTTACTTTTATCGATACCAGGGATCGAACGGCACGCTTACAAGGCACTTATGCCGCTGAGCTAAATCCCCAGCGTTATTTTTTTTTTTAAATGGGCTATAGAATATACCAATAACACCATCTAAACCTGCAGTTTTCTTATAGGAAAGGTTTGATTAAAATTTTAATTTTTTATTAGATATCGGGTAACATTTTCCAGGCCTTCTGAGTCTTTATAGTACTGTATTACTCTATTTCAACTGAATTGTCATATTTTTTAGCATACAGTTATTCATATTCTTCTCTTATCTTCTTTAAATGTCTGTAAGATAAATGGTATAGCCCATTCATTCTTGATAATTGTAATTTGTATTTATTTATGATCAATGTAGCTGCAAATTTTTTAACTTACAGCTCTTGTTTTCATGATTTTTTTGCTGTTTGCACATTTTCTGTTTACTTGATCTACTCTGATTTTCTACCTTGTACTTATTTAGGGTTTAATTTGTTTTATTAATCCTTCTAAAGTAGAAGCTTGAATCATTAATTATAGGTCTCTTCTTTATGAAATCAGCACTTCAAACTATAAATTTCTTTAAAGACTTATCTTTAACAGAATCTCAGCATCTCAAATATATTTTTATGCTGTGATTTCGTTTTCATTCAGTTACAGATTTGTGTGTGTTAGTGTGATTTCTTCTTGGATTGTGATCAGGTGATACACTCTGATTTTAGTTGTTTTAATATTGAAATGTACTTTATCATCTCTCATGTTATATCTTAGTAAACATTCTGCTGTAATTGTTGGCATGTATTCTAGCATTGTCAATCAGGTACATTTTATTTATAGCATTGCTCAAGTCTTTTGTATTCATGTAGGTTTTTTTTATAGTTGATCTCTAAATTACTGAGAGAAAAGTATTGAAATATCCAAATACTTGTTTACATTGATCTGTTTCTCCTTTCAGTTCTGCCAGTTTTTACTTTATATATTCTTAAGTTTTGTAATTAAGTGCATTCACATTTAAGATTGTCTTTTTGATATTTTAACTCATCATTAAAAAGGAAAAAGAAAATTATAAAGCAGAAACTTTTTATTCTTATGAATGTAACTTGTTTTGTTAATAAAGAAACTTCACTTTTCACTGATTCTTGTTTTTTATATGTGTTGTCTACTGATGAATCTATTCAAATGTACTTATCATGCATTCTTCATTCCTGAAACAGTGTTTCTACTATCTAGCATTTCCTTTTAATTTTCAGAATTTTCTCTTTGCATATATTACCCATCTGTTCTTTTGTGTTGTCTACTTTTCCGACCAGAGCCCTTACCATATTTATCGTAGTTATTTCCAGTTCCCTACCTGCTAATTCTGAAATCTGTATCATGTCTAACCTAGTTTTGATGCTTGTTTTATCTTGAGTGTTTCCACATGATTTGTAATTTCTTTATTAAAAGTCATACATATGATTGTAATAGCAACTAAATAGTTTCAGTGTGAATTAGTAGAAATTGTCAATATTGTTAATGATGAAAAATGAAGACCCCGCCTCTTTTTTTTTTTTTAAAGAGCCTTGCTATGTTGCCCAGGCTGACTTGCAACTCCTACACTCAAGTGATCCTCCTGCCTTAGTCCTTAGTAGCTAGTACTTCACATGTGCACCAACATACCTGGCTGTAAATAATGACTTCATTTTTGAAGCCCAAAATAAAACTTATAACTCCTTTAAGACTTCATAGCCTCTGGAGAAAATAAGCAAATTCATTTTTTCTGGTATTGAAACATTTCTGAGTAATGCAGCATAACTGAAAGATTTTCTACTGTCAGTTGATTAAGATATGCTTCAAAGATATGCAGTGCCATAGTTTTTTACACAAACTAGTAAAACCTCCTACTTATAATGATTCTTATAAGTCTGTCTATATTTTTAATGCATTTAAAACTTTTATCTTTCCATTTTAACATTTCTATGTTTTTAAAAGTATATCACTTTATTAAAGATTAACATTGGATTAAAACTTTTATATTTTAATGTATTCCAAAATTTTTATTTTTTTAAAGTAGGCCTTATTATTCTCATTAAAATCATACATAGTATTCATTTTAAATAAATACTAAATTTTGTTTAGGACTAATATGTCAATATGATGTTATCTCTTTGTCTACACATACATGTACATATACATACATTCACATACATAGATATATTCCAAAAGTAGCCAAAAAATAACAGTATCATACTGTATTTTCTAGAAAAGTTATTATAATAATTTAATAATTATACACATCCAAAATTATAATTATGAAGTTAATACTTATGTTTATTTTAACAATAATGATTAAACTATTTCAATAAGTAAACCTTTGCCACATTTACATTAATAACAAAAATATATAAGACTGTTCTGATGATTATTGTATTATAAGCTGAGATTTCAGAATAAAGTGTATGGGGGGGTATGTGTCTGTGTGTATGTGCATGTGTGAAGGTACATCACAAACGTAAGCCTACTTGCATATCATTCCATTATTGTCACTTGAAGAACTTTGATGAGTTATTCTCTTGAAAAAACAAAGAAAAGAATTTGTAGGCAAATGCCATCATCCTAATTGAGCAGAACTATGGCTTCCATGAACTAAATCAGCAGCATTTTGTTGATGATACTAAGGAAGATGTTAATGGCAAAG
The DNA here is from genome assembly GCA_004027295.1 of Dolichotis patagonum. Taxonomy (NCBI): domain Eukaryota; kingdom Metazoa; phylum Chordata; class Mammalia; order Rodentia; family Caviidae; genus Dolichotis; species Dolichotis patagonum. The sequence continues at coordinate 8,281 of PVJX010026981.1, read as the reverse complement.
TTCCCTGTCAGCTACTTTCCCTGTGTTTGTAATAATTGACATGCACCCTTTATATCTTAGTAATTCTAGTAGCTTTTTATCTTGTGGTCTTTGATGTCTATACAAATAAATGAGAGGAAAAATATGTGAAATATGGTATTATATAATAGAAGACTTATAAGCATATTATACTGAGTTTTTTGACTTTTGGAAACCAAACGTGCAACTCAGAAGTGCTTGTTGTAAGTGGGAGTGTTGCTTTGTACAGGTGTTGAAAGAGTCCATGTACCAGGCTCTTCTAGGCACCACCCTCATTAAATACAGTATCCTCCTTAACTTCATATCTTGAATTCATTTCTTTTGGTGAATTATATGTAAAATATAAAAGTAGGATTGAAACCCAAATCCTATTTTAGAAAACATGTGAGAAAATTGTAATGGTTATCTCATTGGTTAATGAGACATGGTTAAATAATGAGATAACCATTAGCTACTAAATTTAAAAATATTTACCAAATAACGTTATATGAAGCTTTGGGTATATCCTTAAATTATAGGATGAAATGATATAAGATATAATCACAAATGATCTGCTTTCTATATAACTTTTATGTACTCTTCATTGTGTTTATTTGTCACTTCCTCAGTTATGTTGATGCTAAGTACTTAATTTTTCTAGGTTTTGTTGGAATGATATTTTCTTAATTTCTTTCTTAGTGGGTTTATTAGTGTACTAATTAGATTTTTGTATGTTGATCTTACATCCTGTTACACTACTGAACTTGGTTAATAATTTGGAGTCTTTTGATAGATTTTTTGAGTCTTTTATATAGAAGATGATGTCATCTGCAAAGAATGGTAATTTGATTTTTCTCTTTCCTATATATATTACTCTTATTATCTTTTTATTGCCTAATGGCTCTTGCTAATATTTTAAATACAATGTTCAACAGGAGTGGAGGTGGTGGATATCATGTCATATTCTTGATTTTAGAAGGAAAGTTTTCAACTTTTTCTCCATTTAATATGATGTAGGTTTGTTATGAATATCTTGTATTAGATTGTGATAAGGTCTTTCAATATCTGTTTTCTTCAGTGTTTTCATTGTGAAAGATGTTTAATTTTGTCAAAGGCTTTTTTTGTGTGTTTACATTGATTTGTAGTTTTCTTGTTGTTGTTGTTGTTGTTTGGAACAGGGTCTCACTGTGTAGCACAGGCTGGCCTCAAATTTATGGCAATCCTCCTTCCTCAGCCTGCTGAGTGCTGGGATCACGGGCATGTGCCATCATTCCCAGCTTTTCTGCATCTATTTTGTTCATGTGATATTTGTCATTTCTTCTATTTATGTGATGTACTACACTTATTCATTTGCATAAATTGAATCATTCTTGCATCTTGGTGATAAATTCTTGGTCATCTTTATCTACCATCATCTTTTAATAATTCATTGTATTACTTTTGTCAGTATTTTGTTAAAGACACTTTGCATCTATATTCATTAAAGGAATTGATCTATAGATCTCTCTTATTTGGTTAATTCTTGTCTAGTTTTTGAATCAAGGTAATGTTTTTTTTTTTTTTTTTGTACCGGGGATCAAACTCACAACCTCGCACTTGCCAGGCAGATGCTTAGGCCACTGAGCTAAATCCCCAGCCCAAAACTTAATTTTCTTTTTTTTTTTTGGGGTACTGGGGATCGAACTCACAACCTCACGCTTGCCAGGCAGGAGCTTAAGCCACTGAGCTAAATCCCCGGCCCCCCCAAGGTAATGTTAATAAGCCATCAGATTTGTGCATTAATTTAAAACAACACTGAAATTTAACTGTAGCAGTTTTTGTAAGAATAACATGAAAATTTTTTCTTGCATTCTCAAACTGCCTTTTATACCCAGTTTAACTGTACTGTTACTTTATACTCAGACATCACTGTAAGTTTTGCTATTGTTAAATATCACCATGGAGAAATATGAATCTATTCTTAGTGTTTTATCATGCTAGGTAATTTGTTTTTTTGCCCTGATTGCCCGAAAGTTATTTTATTTTTAAAGTTCAGTATGTTTATGAGACCTAGATCACTGTGGATTCATCCTATGTTGGTTTTTCCTAAGTACAGAAGAATTCAATTTTGATTCTAATGTGGCCATTTTTATTTCTTGAACTTTCTTAGCATTTTCTTGTAACGCTGTTTTAAAAAATTTATTTTAGTTCTATCTTTTGTATACAGCATTAATACCTATGTTAGATTTCTTTAATTTGATTCTTAGAATGCAGTCCATTTTCTCTTTTTTTGTTAATTAATTTTATTGGTACACTTTTTTGGGTGAGGTAACCTGGGATTTTCTAGAGTAGATTTTTCATCCCTAATAGCATTCAATGAAGAAATTCACTACAAACTAAAAGCTCACTGACCTCAAATTTCCAATAAGTCTAAGAGATTTATGAGTTCTAACAGGGTTTCTTGGTTTCACAGAGACTTTCCATAACAAATAATTGTTGACTAACAAAAACGCAGAAGCTATACTTTTTTTTTTTTTTACCAGGGATCGAACTCAGGAATGCGTGCTGCAAGGCAGGCGCTTATGCCAGTGAGCTAAATCCCCAGCCCTATTGGTACACTCTCGATATACATATGATCACATTTATAATAGAGAATTTGTACCCATATGTTGTATATATCTTGATTCTTTTTTCCCAATTCTTCTACCCTCCCTCCAACACTTTTCCCCCTCCTTATTTGCAAGCTTTTTTTTCATTTTTCATTCTTTTTTTCTTTTCCCTTTCTTCCCTTCTTCCTCTCCCTCCCTTAGTTCCTTTCCCATTTGAATGTTTTCATCCTGTTTTCGACTATCTATTATACATTTTGATTCTGATTTGCCCTGTCAGTTTCTCATACAAGAGAAACAATGTGGTATTTAAATACATGTGTCCAATTTATTTCACTTAAGAATATGCTCTTGGTTATTGTAAAGTGTTGCTTACGTTGTTCTGTTCTGATCTGCTCTGTTCTGCCCTCTTTTGTTTTAGTCTCTTTAAAATAAAAAAATTTTAAAAAAAGAATATGCTCTTGGGATGTATCCATTTACCTATAAATGCCTCAAGTTTATCCTTTATGGCACAGTAGTACTCTGTTGTATAAAAGAAGCACATCTTCTTTATCCAGTCATCCATTGGTGGCCTTTGGAGCTGTTTCCAAGATTTAGTTTATACAAACTGTGCTACTATAAACATGGGTGCATACATTCCTGCTATATGGTATAATGCTTTTAGTTCTTTCAAGAAGATACCAAGAAGGGAATACCTTGGTTAAATGAAACCTCTAGTTTTTTGAGGAATCTCCACACTGATTTTCACAGTCTACACTCCACCAATAGTGGAAAAGGGTTCCTTTTCTCCTTAATGACACCAGTGTTTGTTATTGGTTGATTTTTTTGATGGTGGCTATTCTTCCTGGATGAAATCTCAGGATTGTTTTAATTTGTTTTAATGTATTTTTCATATATTTATTTGCTGGTTGTACTTCTTCATCTGAGAATTGTCTATTCATCTGAGATGGCTATTTTTGGATTAGATCTTTAAATCCGGGAAGGTCTGATGTTTTGAGTTCTTTGTGTATTCTGGATATTAGCACTTTGTGAGGAACAGCTGTCCCCAATTTTTTCTCATTCTGTGTTGTCCCTTTATTCTGCTGGTGATTTCTTTTGCTATCCAAAAGCTTTTTAATATGATGACATCTCAGTTGTTGATTCTTTGTGATATTGCCTATGCAATAGTTTTTCTTTTTATAAAGTCTTTGCCTACACCTATGTCTTCCACAGTTTTACTTTTTCTATCTTGCAGCTGCTTTAGTGGTTTTGTTTTAATATTCAGATCTTTGACCTATTTCAATTTAGTTTAGTGCCTAGTGAGAGGTACGGGTCTAGGTTCAATCTTTGGAATATTGAAGCTAGTTTTCCCAACACTATTAAGCAGGAAACCTTGCTTCCAGCGAAAGTGTTTGGCCCCTTTGTCAAAGATATGGTGGCTGAGTGTGTTTTGAGTTGTTTCTGCATCTTCTAATCTGTTCTATTAGTCCTTGGCTTCCTTCCTTCCTTCCTTCCTTCCTTCCTTCCTTCCTTCCTTCCTTCCTTCCTTCCCCTCTCTCTCTCTCTCTCTCTCTCTCCCCTCTGTCTCTCTCTCTTTGCCAGTATCCTGTTGTTTGTATCACAGTAACTTTCTAGTATAATTCCAGTTTAGAGATTGTGATGCCCTCTGCCTTGCCTTTGTTGCCCAGAATTGCTTTTGCTATTCTAGATAGCTTCTAGTTCCAAAGGAATTTTAGAATTCTTTTCTCTAATTATGTGAGATATGCTATCGATATGTTGATTGGAATTATGGCCATTTTCACTATATTGGTTCTTCTGACCTGAGAACAAGTGTGTGTGGGGAGGTATCTTTCAATTTTCTGATATCCTTTTAGATCTTCTTTTTCAGAGTACTGTAGTTTTCCATATAAAGGTCTTTTAGTGCCTTCATTAGATTTATTCCTAGGTATTTCATATTTTGGGGGGCTATTGTGAGAAAGGCTATTGATTGTTGTGTGTTGACTTTGTATCCAGCTATGCTATTGAATTTGATTATTAAATCTAGAAGTCTTTTGGTTGATGAATTCTATTTTCATTTTGCTTGTTTTTATAATACTAGTGAGAAGTATTTTTAGCAGTTGTCTAATTCTTTTTTTTTTTTTTTTTTTTTGGTACCGGGTGCAGAACTCATGACCTTGGGTTTGCCAGTCAGGTGCTTATGCTGCTGAGCTAAATCCCCAGTCCACAGTTGTCTAATTCTTTTTACTATCTCAGCATAGCTGTACAGCCTTTTCTATGATGGTTTTATTTTTTTTCAATTACTTCTTGTGACAGTCCATGTTTTTTATTTCCTGACTTGCCATATCTTATCTGATTGCTTATGCCTTTGCCTTAAGTTAATGTTTTTGTAAAAGGCTTTATGAAGTCTGTTTAAATTCATGCCAATATGTAAAAATTTTCTTATTTTCTATAATTTTTTTGCCAACTTTCTATTGTTATTTTACTGTTCGTTTTAAAAAATCTAGTGTTTTTGCAGATGTACCATTCCATTTGAATTGTACTTTTTTTGAACGAACTTGGGTGTTTTGTTTGTTTTTTGTTTTTAAATGAGCTAAATTGTAGAACGTTTATGTGGAACGGGGGCCATAGCCCCTATTTCCAGTAAGTAGCAATTTATTAATGATTCAAATATTTTTTATGATTCAATTCTTTAATCCTATATTTCTCTATAATGTAATTGTTCACCAGAAAAGATTATAGATTTTGTTCTGCAAGTTGATGCACTTAATTTTGAAGAAACATGTTCTGCTCCTTGTAGATTAACTCTTCTGTTATTGGTATCATGTTTCAGTGTTTTCTGTAACTTTCTTTGACTTTGCTTTATTCAGACACCCTTCCACATATATACAATATTTTTATCATTTTAGAAGTTTTGTCCTCTTTATTAATTATAGAGTTTGTATTGTTTCTTTTTCTTATTATTCTTATACCTTTTGGATGATATCTAAAGAGGGGAAAGTGTTCAACAAACAGGAAGAGGAAATGTCTTTCTTTTAAATTTTTTTTAAATTTTATTTTAAAGAGAATAAAACAAAAGAGTGCAGTACAGAGCAGATCAGAACAGGACAACATAGGCAACACAGTACTTTACATTAAGACAACTGGGCATCAACAGTAGCTATCACAATATCTCTTACTCTGCTATAGTTGAGCATAGTTTCAAATACAATAATATCAAACATAACAAAGTAGTATAAAGCCATGCATAGAGTGAAAGAATTACAGGGCTTTCTGAACTGAATAACAGAAATTGATCACTGGGTACTATAATATCTCATTTTCGATAGAAAAATTTTGTTTAAACTATCACACATATTCAAATCCCAATAAGACACAATGTGATAGATAGAACCAATGGTAGTAGAAGAAGAGAAGCATGGTAGGACTTCTAAGAAGGATGATATTAAATCAGCAATAGCTGTCATAATGTTTTGTTTTCTTCAAAACAGCTGTTCATATCATCATGCATGATATAGTCAAACAAAACAGAATAAAACCATTCCAACTGATGATTGGAAACATTGAAAGGCTTCAGAGCTATGAGATGGGGCCTCATGCTTACCATAAAGTCTTATATACTCTTATCAAATCTCATATTAGGGAGATTATATGGTATTTACCCTTGTGAGTTTGGTTTATTTCACTTAAGAGAATGGTCTCAAGTTGTGTCCATTTATTTATAAATATCTCAATGTGATCATTCTTTATAGCTGAGTAGTACTCCATTGTATAGAAATACCACAACTTTTTTATCCATTCCTCAGTTGATGGGCACTTAGGTTGTTTCCAGGATCTGGCTATTACAAATTGTGCTGCTATAAACATGGGTGCACATATGTCACTGTGGTATGATGTTTTCAGTTCTTCTGGGAACATAACCAGAAGTGGAATAGCTGGGTCAAATGGGACTTCCAAACCCAACTTTTAGAGGAATCTCCAGACTGACCTCCACAGTGGTTGCACCAGTCTACACTCCCACCAACAGTGCAGAAGAGTTCCTTTTTCCCCACAGCCTCTCCAACACTTGTTGTTGGTAGTCTTTACTATCCTGGCCATTGTTTCTGGACTAAGATGGAATCTCAGTGTGGTTTTAATTTGCATTTCTCTCATGACTAATGATGATGAACATTTCTTCATGTATTTATTTGCCATTCGTATTTCTTCATCTGAGAACTGTGTATTCATTTCAGATGCCCATTTTTGGATTGGGTCTTTGAATTTTGAGGGTCTGATTTATTTTAATTCTTTATAAGTTCTAGACAGAAGTCCTTTGTCTGAGGCGCTGTCCATGAAGATTTTTTCCCAATTTGTGGGTTTTCTTTTCACTCTGCTGGAAACCTCTTCGGACATGCAGAAACTCTTTAATAAGATGTGGTCCCAGTTATTGATTCTAGGAAGCATTTCCTGTGTAGTTTGGTTCTTGTTCATGAATTCTCTTCCTACCTCTATATCTTTGAGATTTTTACCTACATTGCCTTCCAGCAGTTTTAGTGTTTCTGTTTTAATATTTAGATCTTTGATCCATTTAGATTTTAGTTTAGTGTTTGGTGATAGACATGGATCTGGTTTTAGTCTTCTGCATATGCACAGCCAATTTTTCCAGCACCATTTCTTAAAGAGACTGTCATTCTTCCAGTGAGCATGTTTGGCACCTTTATCAAAGATAAGGTGGTTGAGTGAGTTTGTGGTTGTGGTTGTATCTTCCAATCTATTCCACTGATCCTCTAGTCTGTTTCTATTCCAGTGCCATATTGACTTTATTGCTGTAGCTTTGTAGTATAATTTCAAGTCGGGGACTGTGATGCCTCCTGCCTTGCCTTTGTTGCTTAGAATTGCCTTTGCTATTCTAGCTCTCTTCTGGTTCCAGATGAATTTTAGGAGTGATTTCTCTAGATCTATGAGGTATGTTAGTGGTATTTTGATTGGGATTGCATTGAATCTGTATAGTAATTTTGGACAATGGCCATTTTTACAATGTTTTTCTTTTTTCCTATCCATGAACAGGGAACATCTTTCCATTTTTTGAGGTCTTCTTCGATTTTCTTTTTCAGGGTATTATAATTTTCACTGTATAGCTCTTTTCTTTCGTGAGATTAATTCCTAAGTATTTCATTTTTTGGGATGCTAGTGTAAAGGGTGTAGTTTCTCTCTCAGTACTTTCGTTGTTAGCGTATAGAAATGCTATTGATTTTTGAGTGTTGACTTTGTATCTGGCTACCTTGCTGAATTTATTTATTATATCTAGGAGTCTTTCAATAGAGTTTTTGGGGTCTTCTGTGTAAAATATCATGTCATCTGCAAATAATGATAATTTAATGTCCTCTTTTCCTATCTTTACTCCTTTTATCTCTCTTTCCTGTCTTATTGCTCTGGCTAGTATTTCCAGTACTATGTTGAATAGCAGTGGTGATAATGGACATCCTTGTCTTGTGCCTGACTTTAAGGTAAAGGCTTTCAGTTTTTGACCATTTAATATGATGCTGGCTGTTGGTTTGTCATAGATGGCTTTTACCATATTGAGATAAAGACCTTCTATTCCAATTCTCTGTAAGGTTCTTATGAATGAGTGTTGGACTTTATCAAAAGCTTTTTCTGCATCTATAGAGATGATCATGTGGTTCTTGCTTTTGGCTCTGTTGCTATGGTGGATTACATTTATTGTTTTGCGTATGTTGAACCAT
>PVJX010026980.1:0-25292 GCA_004027295.1 Dolichotis patagonum | reverse complement strand
ATATTCTTTTAAGAAAAAAAGTTGTATGTGATTTATAAAGGATAAAGCTTACATAAAACTGCCTTATTATTACTGTGTCCCTGAATAATATATGCTGAAAAACAACATGAGCCAACTTGGCTAATTATCTTCAAGACATGGAAGCAGACAGTGCTGCCTGCATTTCCCAGAGCATCTAAGCAATTACATGTGGAATTTGATCACACAAATTGTTTCAGAGTTAGGGAAAGCACCAAACTCTTGTTCTTATATGATAATTCCCCATTCCTAGAGGTATTTTGCATTTGTCATTCCACTCCTTTTAATGCTCTACTGATCTGTCTTTTTGTTTTGTTTCTGTATTCCCAGTTGCTACTCAGTTCTTGGCTCTGACAGCTGGATTATGAGTGGTATTTGAGATTAATTAAATTGGTGATGGATTTTTAAATCAAGATATAAAGTGTGGGCAGCAGGAATATATAAGAAAAATCAAACTTACTGAGAGTAGTCCATAAGAAACTGAGCATGATGTCACAGTCAAAAAAAGAAAGGTTGTCTATCAGAACCATCCAGAGCTTCTTAGGGAAGTAGATACCTGCTTCCCTAACCAATCCCCCACTCAGCTCATTGCACGATACTGGGTTACTCCTAGACCACATAGAACATAACATGAAAAAATTCCAAAACTTCAAACAATTTTTTTGTTTGTCATTTTTTGTTAGGAATTATAACTCCATGTGTATAAGTATCACAGATTTTTGTTTTTGTTGCTCTGGAAGTTCCATATCATAATCTAAAGCAGAAAACTTCATGCAAAATGGTGCAGTCATCTGTGGGATGGTTTAAAATGAACTCTAGATTCTACTTTGCAAGAAGTACTTTTTTTGGAGATGGTATTTTAGTTATTCTTTTATTGACAAAATACTTGATACCCAAAGTTCAAGGAGAAAAGTTTTATTTAGTTCACAGTTTGTACAGGTTTTAGTTCATAGTCACTGGCTCCAAGGCAAGGTGGCATGACAGAAGGGCATTGCAGAGGAGAAACAAATCTTGGTGAGCAGAAGGTAGCAAAGCATTAAAGTAGTGAAGAAGCAAGAAGGGATGACACAAGCTTTCGTTCTATCCATTTTGTTCTATCCAGGCTACAGGCACTTAGAGTAAGTAGCACTTACACCCAGGGTGGACTTTCCCACTATCCATTCCCAGAACCATACCAGACCAGGAAGTGAACTAGTTTAGTAATCACAACCCTAGATTCCAGCATCTCATACTTAATGTCAATATCATGCTCTTTAGATCCCGCTACATTTGAAAAACGCAACCTGTGTCTGCGTGAGGCCTTGGGAGGGCATCTGGATACAAACAGTAAAAGATGAAGATTAACTGTGTAATTAACTTGCCCATGATGGGTTCAAATTTATTTATTTTTATTTTTTGCAAGGGAGTACTTGAAATTGAACTCAGGACCTTATTCTTGCCAGGAAAGCATTTATGCTGCTGAACTATATTCCTGACACTAGGTTCCAATTTATGATCCTTCTGCCTCAGCCTCAAGAGTGTTGGGATTGCAGGAGTATAACACCAAGGCACACTATGAAAAGAACGTTTTTACCCTGATTTTTTGGTTTTTGCAAGTAATTTCTTTAATATATTATCTTTTCTTTTGTATTTTCTATAACAATGTTACTCTGTAGTCTAAACTTTTCATTTTTAAATTTATATTTAACATTAAATATAATTTAAAATTTGGATGATAAACTTAGATCTCATATTAACTTTATCAGTCCCCCCCAAAAAATGAAAACACTAAGTCTCTTCAGATATTGGCATTTACAGGAACATTATAATTATATTCTAAACACAATGCTTATGCTACTAGTTTATTGATCATTATCTAAAGAAAGAGTAATGGGCATATAACAGCATTTTAGCATATTTTGTTCATAAATAAAAATTATTTTATGTATTTGTCACTCATTTAATACAGAAGTTTAAATAAATTACTTAGTGTATTTCCATTGTGGATTCAGTGCTATGTCTGTGGATTAGCTGATCACTACAACTCAGAGGAGAGCTTCTATTTCCACCCAGGTGCAAGAGAATAGAACTAAATTCCTCTCCCATTACTAACATGTAAGAAACATGGTAAAATATTTATACAACTCACTCCAGAAAATAAATGAAAAGAAAAGAAATAAATGAAAAGAAAAGAAATAAATAAGTTCACATCCATGATTACCTTGACTTTCCAAACATAAGGTACTGAGAGAAAGCTAGATATAATACAGTGGTCGCTGTGAACTTAAACAGTGACAGGAGTTTGAGGAAGGTAACATAGTTAAAATCTGCTGAAAATACTGCAGTGACAGAAACTAGTCAGAGAAACAGTTCAAGAAACCTGCAATATATTACCTAAAATAAATTATATTATGTTGTCACTAAGACATAAAATAAAATTACCATATGGGAAGGAAAAAAATGATGCAGAGAAAACAGCAAACTCATCAAAAGCTCATTCACATCTAGAGGAATCTCAAATTCCACCTGCATTTACGGAGTGCTCTCATTGAACACATGCGTGTTTCAACAGACAGTCAAACAGAGAAGCAATTTTAGTAGCAGACTAAGCTCATCTTATACTAAAGGCTTAATAACGTTTACCACAGGAAAGCTTAAAAGCAAGCCTTTAAACTTAAGTGATTTGTAAAATACATAAATGCCTGCAGAAACCAATCCAATACTCTGTAAGAGAAAACATCACTGATGGATATAATTCACGTTCTTCATCATCCACTCAAAAACTAAACCAAATGCAAAGATGGAAAGATGAAGATACTGAAAAAAAGCAGACAGTAGAAACAGAGGTAAAATTTCTAGAAGTGATCACAGTATACATGAATTTAAATTTAGATCACTTTATTTTCCACAGTAGTAAGGTAATGTCACCTAGACTTCTTCAACAAGTGGTTGATAGGTTCTTTCTCTTAGGAACAAAGAATTGGTCTAGACAGTGTGAACAGTAACAAAGTTTTAATATTTTAAAAGGAAGGGGAAAAAAAGCAGGCTCTGAAGAGCTAGTTCACACTAAGTGAAAGTAGGAAAAATTTCACCCAAGAGCGTGAAGATAGACTACTGTGGAGTAAGACAACAGCAGAGTTAGGTGGCCATTATCATTGTATCATCTACTCCTCAGGCTGGCATCATGTCTAGGCCATCGGATTGGAAATCAGCTCAAGCTAGAACTAGAAATGTCCACATGCAGGCCTTTGGGAAGTGTTCTGTGCATGTATCCTGGTATTTTGTAATTAGCCAGTCATCTGTGCTTCTCAAGCCTGGTCTCTCACCTCAGTGAAACACAACAAATAAGTAAAATAACTTCATTAAACTGTATATACCAAGGGTTATTTTTTCTTTTTCTTTTTTTTTTTTTGTCTTTTGTTCCCATTTGTTTCACAATTATATACCTGTATTGGCATGAACTGGCATAATGGGTACTGTACTAAGGTTAAAAATGGAAGATGAGATGGAATTGAATTTTGTCACTTAAATATCTTATTTGAATATAACAATTTATTTAATTTTTACATGGTTTATATAACATAGATATAGCAGTGTACACAGTAGCTATGTTTCCTGCCTTTTGGAATACTCTCAAGTGGGAAATTGACAGCAAATATGGAAAGAAGTAAAAAGGATAAGGACAGGTAAGTGACACAAGTGTTCAAATAAATAAATTAGGGTAGGACAGCACTTGGAATGTATCAGAAAAGGAGTAGAGGACCTGTCATTTAATAGCATGTTTTGCAAAACCTTTGCATGAAAATGGCATTGAAATTCATTCTACTCCACAGGTCAAAAAGCTTTCAAAGGCACACATGGAATAAAGTGGAAGTGATGCACCTGAAATTTCTTGAATGATAGAACTGAAGTAAAAAAAAAACTATTCTATGAGTCTACAAAAGAAATCAGAGCAGAAATAATATCTCAGGTAAAAGAAGAAATGAAAACCATAATAAAGGCATTGCTGAGCATATCTAAAGAAGACCTAGATTTGAAAAAAAAAAGAGGAGCATAGGAGAATGAGGGAAATCTTGAATGAACCCTATGTAGAAGAATTGGAATGCATGCAACAGACTCAAAGAGTTATACAAGAAATTAAAAACTTAATTGAAAACTGACAAAATCGCTTGAAAGAAACTGAAGATAGACTTTCAGACCTTGAGGACAGAGTGACAGCTAGCAGTCAAGAAAGAAAAGATCTCTTAAACATAACAAGAAACCAGGAAATAACAATTCAACAGCTACAAGGTGATGCAAAGAAAAAATAACTTAAGAATGATAGGTGTCAGCAACAAAGCAGGGGTCAACACAAATGACATAAAAGACTATTTACAGAAGTAATAACAGAAAACTTCTCAATCATGGGAAAAGGACCTGACATACAGATAAATGAAGCATGTAGAACTCCAGCTAGCCATAACCAAAGTAAATCTACACCCAGAAAAGTAAGAATCAAGATTCCAGAAATACAGATAGGAACAAAATATTAAAAGCCGTAAAAAGAAAGAAACAGCTCACCTCTAAAGGAAAATCCTTCAGAATCATCACAGAATTCTCAACACGAACCATTAAGTCAAGAAGATTTGGAATGAAGTATTTTAAATCCTGAAAGAAAACAACTTCCAACCCAGATTGATGTGCACTGCAAAGCTTCCTTTCAAAGTTAATGGAGAAGTAAGACACTTTAATGACAAAGAACAACTGAAAGAATCCATGACCACAAAACTAACACAACAAAGAATACTGAACTACATTCTAGAAAGAGGTATGAAATGAGCATGGTTCCAGGAAGAATGACAGAGAAGGATCACCAAGTGGGGTAGGCAGTTGAATAGAAAGGAAAATTAGCAAGGCAATAGCAGTAAAATAAGAAGGCAGAGATGATTCAGTGAAACTTGGCCATAAACATTAATGTAGATGGCCTCTATTCATCAATGGGGAAAAAAAATGCCACAGGGATAGTGGATCAAGAAACAAGATCCATCATTATACTATATACAAGAAGCACATCAATTCAAAAGGAAATTCATAGACTGACAGTAAAAGGATAAAAAATAATGTTTCACGTGACAGGGAACTAGAAAAAAGAAAGGGCAATTTTCTCATCAACTGGAGAATGGATAAGAAAGATATACTTTTATACAATGGAAAGCTACTCCTCTATAAAGATGGATAATCATGAGGATAATCTCATAGGTAAATAGATTCAATTTAAGGTCATGCTCATAGGTGAAATAGTTCAGACTTACATAGGTGAATATTGTTTTGTCTCCCTAGTATAAAATTCTGAAGGAGTTAGTGGGATCCAAAATGTACAATAGGTATTGTGAAAATTAAATGGAAGTAAATGTCTAAAAGGGAAGTTGACTGTCACTGTTAATTTTCTATTATCTTGCTTTATCACTTTCATTGTTTTGTTTTAATTGGTTTTATTCTGTTCTGTTTTGTTTGATTTTATTATGTGTGATGGTATGAGCAGCTATTTTGAAGATAACAAAAGGTATTATGGCAGCCATTGTTAGCTTATCAGTATCTTGTTTTGAAGTCCGTATTACTTTCACTGTTTTGGATTCATTGGTTTTATTCTGTTTTAGTTTGTTTGGTTTTATTTTCTTAAAAATATAAAAATGGAAAAAAAACAGAAAATCAATTGTAGAAAGGACAAAATAGGATATTATTTCAGAAGCTGAGACAAAGGTAACGCTGAAATAACTGGCTGCTAAGAAAGAGAGAGGAGTAGGATGACAGTTTATGTTCTCAATATAAGCAATAGAGGATTTTGTAGGTCAAGGGATTAGATGAGAGTCTAGATCAGAAGGTATTGACTGTAATAAACTTTTAGTTGGAACAAGCAGTAATTTATAGTGACATTTATTGAGAGAGAAAATGAATATTAAAGAAAAATCTATGAACAAAGTGCAATTTGTGTTATATATGAGATAATGATCATTTGGATAACATAAAAATATAGAATTCAGAAGGCAACTGGTATTGGAAATATTTTCAGCAGCCATTAGGAGATAATATGTTGAAACCATGAAACCAGATGAGGTCTTCTGAATGACACTAATGATCAAAAGGAAAGACTATCAAACTGAGGGAAAAATCACTGAGGAGAAATAAGGTATGTGCATTTTACAAAATAGCATGGGAAGAAGCAACCAGAAGGTTAGAGAGAGTGACAAAAACACAGAACATTTTGGAAAAGTATTTCAGTAACAAAGCCAATTTTAAAGTAAGTTTCTGAATGTCATAACAAAATTATAAAACAAAATTATCAAACGAACTTGGAGAAATTGTAATGCTAACACTGAAATCTTTTTTAAAAAATTTTTATTTAAAAAGAAAACAAAACAAAACTCACAAAATAGAAAAAAAGGTAGCAACAATACAAAATTCCAAGGAAAAAAAGAAAAGAACAAAAAATACTAAGAAATCATTACTTGATAATTTACATACTGTCACTTGGAAATAGTTGTTCAAGTTACAAAGTTAAAACATACAAGTACGCATTCAAGCAATGAGACTGTTAACAGTTCTGCTCCATGATATAACAAAAACAGTAATATGGTCATTAATCTTACACACTTAAACATACATGCAATTATATCATTTAGAGTACCCTCTTGAAAAGAGAAATCTTAAGAGAATTCAGATAAAGTCAGTGCTGTGTATGCTTTATTTATTTATTTATGTATTTATGTATTTGTTTATTTAATTTGAGATAGGTTCTCACCACACAGTTCAGACTGATCTTGAGCTCACTTTGTAGCTCAAGCTGGCCTTGAACTCACAAAGATCCTCCTGCCTCAGCTTCCTGAGTGCTGGGATTTCAATTATGCACCACCACACCTGGCTAAGATCTGTGCATTCTGAGAAGTAAATACCAGGAGGAATTGGCAATGGTGTCGAAACTTCTTTAAAGACTGGTTTTTTAGAATGTAAGGTAATGAAGAAAGTGGGTGGAATATTTTTCATACCCAAAATAACATGAAGCTAGTTTATAGTTTTTGCTTTATAGTCAGCAACTGACCCTGTCATTTTTATTCAGCAGGAAAATTTGCTTATTGATAGATACAGTGGATGGTACCTTATGACTAGGCATTATATAAAATCAAGTGTATTTATTAATATACTCTAAGTGATTACATTGTGGAATATAATAGACTGGATATGAATACAAAGGAAAAAGTACTGAGAAGATATTATTTCTCAAATGTATGGAAGTACTTTTTGAAATATGTTATACCTTAAAATGCAGAGACACATACTTCCCACTGTATAAATTGAAATTATTATGTTCAAGTATAGAATAGATTCATTTTATATTTGAAGTGATGTAATTTTCTTACAGAAATTTTGAAGTCACTGCCATGGTTGAATTGAAAATTTAATTATATTTTTAGGGTATCATATTGTTTTTGTTATAAGAATGTCACAAAATAATAGAATAAAATAGAAAATGACTTCTTTGTTTCTATGGTTATTTGTCTTACTTAGGCTGTTTGATCTTATCCTTATTCAAATAATTCAAAAATAATCATCATAGACAATAACTGAGATCTATGCTTGGTTTTTCAGAGAAAAAAAGAAATAAGACTTTTCTGATTAAGAATATTATAGTAAATTTATTTGTAGTTCTATGTATATATGAATACCTGTGTCCACAGTTAATGGGAACAATAAAAACATAAATATGCACAAAAACTAAAATGCAAAATGATTGCAATGCCTACCTTAAAATATTTCAGCCAATGAGGAGCAGTGTTTGATTGTAAACAATAGTCAGAGAAATCTTTCCTTAGTTTGTAGCATTCTAATTAAAACTTGAAACAAAAATAAATTATCATATACTAGTACAAACTCCTTATGATGAATATGATCATTATGTTTACCTAAATTGTGCCAATAAATTTAATAAAAAATAAAGTATTTTCAGCTGAGGAAAATGAGGAAGGAGTAAACAAATGAGTGGACATTAGGAAGAGAGCTGAAGGATTATAGTATGTTCAGTCAACAATGAGTTTACAACATTTTAGAAAAGGAACCACCATTATTATCCAAAAATTATTTGAATTCAAATTATTAAATTTCTCAAGCATTTGCTACAAGAACTTGATATTTCTTTTTCAAGCGATTGAGAACCACTGGAAATTTCGAAGAAGGTAAGAGACAAAATTAGAACTGGGTTAGCGGAGGAAATTCTAATTTACATACAATGGATGAATTAGAGAAGGGCTAAAATAGACTGGAAAAACTGAAATACTATTCTAGTAATTCATATTGTATGAAATTTTCAAGAAGCAGTTGAAATGATAAAAGTTTTAAATCAAAAAGTTGAATGTTATCTGTTTATAAATTTAGTGTAATTTATGACTAAACTCAAAACATACACAATATATATGTTTTATACATATGATACAACTTTTATTAATATTTCATGATATTTTTTATATATTATATAATATAATTCAGCTTGAAAATTCTCCAGTGATGTTTTATTTAAAATGAGTTTTATGTTTTTAACTCATTATAAATCACTTATGGATTTTTGAGCTTTTTGGTACTTGGGATGGAACTCATGACCTTGTGCCTGACAGGCGGGTGCTATGCTACTGAGCTATATTCCTGGCCCAATTACATATAGATTAAAACACATTTTATTAAAGCTAAATAAAGTGGTGCATGCCTGTAATTTCAGCACCTTGAGGGGCTGAGATAAGAGAACCGCAAATTACAGCCCAGCTTGGAGAATTTAGTGAATTAGTGAAACCCTGTCTCAAAATTACAAAAAAAATTTTTAGGAATGTAGCTAAATTTCAAGACCCTGGTTTCAAACTCTTGTACATAGGAGGAAAATATTAAGTACGGATTGTGTGATGAGGCAGATAATAATGCCTTTATTGCTTACTTCAAAAATATATATAGCCTAAAATATTATTCATAACAGATTGAACTAAGGTATTTTTGGATGATTTTGTACATTAAGCAAGTTTAGGATTATATGCCTATTTTGAGTTACTTATGCTTCACTGCGGCAGCTGAAATCAGCTTAACCTTAGAAACTTAGTTTTCAGCTAAAAATGTATTTGTGCTTAAATCCAGAATTTAATGCATTTCTTCTAGAGAAGTCACATTAACTTTTAATTCAAAAAGGATTCCATTCCCACATTAGGGATGGAGGTCCTTTGTCTTACACATCTTATGGTACAATGACGACAGCAAAGCCAAATATTAAAACCACCTTCCAGAAGATTTTCTTACCGTTTCTTACTTCTACAGGGTGTAAAGTCAACACTGCAACCAGATAAGATTCAATAAATACTCAGGAGGAAAGTAAATTGTCTTAAAGTAGAAACTATTGCCTGTCAATGTACCGAGTAGCCAAAGAAGCAAAAATGGCCTCCAAGGGCTGCACTGCCACTCGGAATGGATTCTATCTGGGAGCTGAGGTGTAACTAAATAGGGCATGTGAGCAGGAGCATTTTTAATTGGTTCCTTTCCAGATATAGTGTGTACTTTTTTAAGAAATCTAATTTAAGCATAGGTAAAACATTGCATCTATAATGATGGAAATGCAAAAAGTGTTGCCTGCATCCATGTGTGGTGTTTGCTGTTGTTGCTCCAGGACACAATCAGTATAACACCACTCCAGTGGAGCAAAGTTAAATGTTTAAGGATTTAAAGCCTTGGGAAGGTTAGTGAAAAACAGCTTAAATTCTAAAGATAACTTCCTTCATCCCAAAGTGTAGTAATTCATTGCAATATTTAAAGTGGTTTCCTATTTCTACAAGGTTTTGGTGAAGCTATCCAATCTTTTATGTAATAAGGTGGACTAAAAAGTCTTATTTTTAAAATTCTTTTTCATCAGTTTTACTGAGGAGTTAGTTTTCCTGGTTCAACTATATTATTTTTCATTTCTCAAGGTCCAAGAAGTACCTGTTTCACTCTAGTCTGCCTACAATTTATCATTTTCCCTTCAAAGAAAGTATTTTAATATATGGGAACCGCATTTCCCAATGTAAACACAATGATTGTTGGAAGCTGTCATCCTCTTTGTCTCCATTTGCTGGCCCAGGTAGCATGGTTTTGGTTTTTAGGATAAAACATGTACAGAATATAACTGCTAGTGACACTGCAGATATGCCATGGAAATCATATATTTATGTTGATATGTGAGAAGACATCTTGTAGGTGCCCTTGGCCCAACCCCTCTTCATTTTTAATTCTTAAGAATAACTAGAGAATATGCTGACAATGGAAAATCCTGGGTGCAGAGGGACTGAAGAACATCTGAGGCTCTGATCCAGTAATGACTTTCAAGCAGCATGGCTTGTCTCTTCCCGGCCCAGTGTGTCCCGTTTCCCATGGGTACATACCCAGGAAGCCTACTCACTGGCTGCCTCGGCTCTGGGCTCAGTGATGATCAGACTTCACCCACTCCCAGGAAGCTTTCCTGATCTCTGGGGAACAACTTGCAATGAGTCCTGAGTCTCCATTGTCCCTTGCTGCCTCTCTATAATAATAAAGCAACTCCAGGTAATGGGGGTAGCGGTTTTCTCATGAGATCAGACACATTGGTGAGCAGCACAGAGTGAAGCTGTTTCAGACCTAACTATCAACAAATTATTATTGTTATCTTTGTCAAATAATAAAAGATGATTGCTTAAATAGCATTTTCATTCACTTTATTTTAGCCTAAGGACATGATCTTTACATTTTTTATTATTTTATGATGATATGGCTTCATTCAAAGACCTTAGGTACAATAGGAAAGAACACTATTACTGAGCTACACTACAAGTCTTTCTATATTTAGTCAAAACCAAAGTTACTGCATCCTGTCATTCTCTCTGCTCTGTAGCTCTGCACTGTAGATACAGTTTAGACGAAACTTACTACATTGCTGTAATTCAAATAAGCAGAAATGTACTCTTTAAGATGAAAATTGATCTGTGTTCTCAGACTTTTCCTCAGGTTGTATCTTATTTTTTTGACTAAGTCACAAATATTGTGATTGTTGTGATTATTATTTTGATCTGTTATGATTTACAATCCCAGTGATTTGTAAGTATTTGATGTCACAGTGTATTTAATCATTGTTTTGCTGAGAATAAGGAAGTGCTTACTTAAAGGGGGAATAGAATTACTAAGAGCAGGCACTCCCTACTTTGATTTGTGAAGTTATCATGGTGATTTACCCAAGCAACTGGAAGGTATGCAAATTAGTTGACCCTTCTAAGTTCAATTTTTCTCATTGGGAAATTATAAATAGTATTCTGTGACGATATTTTAATCTATGTTTACTAATGTATGCATTTTTCATGGTACCTAACAAATAGTTATAAGACCACCTCTCAAAAAAAAAAAGAAATTATGAGTTCTAGAATACTACACAACTTTCACCAAACATGAAAATAAATTACAAGCTCTCATTTATTTAATCAAATAATAATTCTGAAGTTTATTTTATTTTTCTGGATATTTTGATACATGATCATTCAGAAAGTTATTCAGAAATTCTTAATTTACTTATTATAAATTAGAATCTACTTAATGCAGTGGGATTTGGATATCCCCAGATAAAGATGATTAATAAACCACACTAAAATTCTAGGCTTTCGAATCTAAGTTGTTGGAAACATAAAAATACACAAAATAACTTAGTACTGATGCATTCTTTACTTTATGTTAAAATCACATTGGTAAACTGTTTACATTCTTGGCAAAACCCAGACATCTAATTGGAAGCCAGAGTCTTACTCTGTTTTATAGGTGATTTCTATGTGATTTTTCCTTTATTCCTTCACATAAATCAACCAAAACAAAATCCCACCTCTGTAGACTCCCCTGAAAACATGCCTTTTGAAGATCTATTATCAATTATTTCAGCTTGTCTGCTTGCAATTATGTTTAATCCATTTATCTATATTTTCTTGTTTCCCTTTCTACTTTGTCTTACACAAGGTAATAGATTGAATTTTAACTTATTTTCCTTCTCCTTCCTCCTTCTTTGTTTGAATAAGTGGAAGTTTAGAAATTCTTAAAATAAAATGGCATATGAAAGGAAGTTCAGTTCAAGAGTTTAATGTCTGAAAAATTACTTTAATGAAGATGCATGCAGACAATAAATATTGATCTTTACTTCCTATGAAAAAAATGAATTTAATTTGAGATATATTATTTAGTTAAATTTTTAAGAACAGGAACGAGCAGGTAAAGTGAAGTATAAAAAAGTTCTTAAAAAGTTCTCTTCCTTGGGAACAATTTTTTATTTAGGAAAACAAACATAGTCACCTTGATTTAAGAGAAAAAAGGTAATTTTTAAAAATTAAAGGAAAATACTGATTTCATTGATTATATAAAATATATATTTTATGTATTTATATTGCCATATGTACATACATGTACTTCCATACATAATCATAATCAAAATTAACACTAGACAAAATTCAAATTATCTAAGAGAAGACACATAAAGATAAAATAAAGTATTATAGGCATTAATAGATAAGTTAAAAATGACACATTAATAAATTAATTCTATCCAAAAATTGGATAACAGATTAGATTTTGGGAAGCACTTTTGAAAATAAATTATAAATACTGTCAAGTAGAATTCACTCTGTTCTTACCAAGATTGATAGGTTTCAGAAAAGAAAACAAAAGTATACTACACGTGCATGTAAACAAAGTTGCACACAATTTTTTTTCTGAATGTGGAAAATGTTTTACAATTGTTTAAGTATTTCAGTTGTTACAAGAGCATTTTAGTTTTGTGTGCTTTTCACTCTCAGTTTCTATTTTGATGATTGTCTTCTTCATGTGGGGTTTTTAGTACCATTGCTACTCTTTGTCTTTCTTTAAGGTCAAAAGCCATATTTACAACAGTGTTATGGGAATCATTTTCCAAAGAAGTTTGTGGTGTAGGACAAAGTCTGTTTCAAAAATCAAAGTTATTGTTTTCAATCAAAGATTATTGCTCTCTCTTGATTTTGAAACTTGTTTCAATGCAATAATTGCTTTTACAGTTATTTTAGTTCTCAGTCAGTAGTGATTTTTCATCCGTCTTTCTGCTCCATAAATCAACAAACATGACTGCTGCTTCTAAACTTCAATGCATCTCTATGGCCAAGTATGTTTCTTTGCCCTTATTCAATTCTTAATCTCTCTACTTTTTATAGTTAAAATTTCTCTTATACTCGGAGTTGACCTAGTTCTCATTTGTCTTACAGATGTCCCTGTGTGTGTGTGTGTGTGTGTGTGTGTGTGTGTGTGTGGTTTTAGATTTTGTTACTTGGTTATTGAAAATATAAATTAAAATATTATGATCTCAGGTTCTGGGTAAGGATCCTTCATGTGCATTTGCTCCTGTCTCCTCTTTGGAGTTCAGTTTACTAGGAACATAGTCCCTCTGCTTAGACTTCTTGTCAGTTCTTTTGTTTCCCCAACCATAATATCCACCTTGGAGCTTAAATATTTACACTTCTACATAACAATCACTGACCTTGTAGAAAGTTTACACGTGATATTGTCTAGTTTTATATACTTAATGTTTAAGATTCTTCAAGAGCTAGAATTACTGAGCTCTGGAACCTTAACTGATTCTGTAGGCAGACCTGGGGCTCTTCCTGAGAAGAACTGACTCCACTAACCCTCCTAGAAAATGAGACCTTTAACATTTGCAGGGTGATTAGCACAAGTCCACAAGAAGACACACATATATTCTCTCCATCTTGGTCATTTATTCAGCTCACAAATTTTCTATGGTCTTGATATAATCTCACTTTTTAAGTAAAGTATTGTGTTTTTCCTGATATATATATATATATATATATATATATATATATATTTATATTTCCTAATTCTACCATGAGCACTAATGTATTGTAATGTATTTTTTGATAGTGTAAACATTTAAAATGTGTATGTTCACATTATATGTATGAATATATTTTATGACATTTTAATAAAATAATTATGAACATTTCTGATTTTTTCTTTGTCATTTATTTTATAGTTTTCCTTTAAAATATTTACAGGTTCCTAAAAATTAGAAAGAATAGTATAACTTAATTAAAAGGCCAAAACTTTTATGAAAATTATTTTAGTTTTTCACATTCAGTTAGATGTTATTAATTTAATAAAGTATAATTACTTGAATTCTAAGCCTCAAAATCACCTTTTTGACAATATAAAGAATGGTGATGCACTTCATGCATGTAATTCTTACAGCATAAACACAATTACAAGAGTAAGATTAATTGTTTAATGCTATAAATGTGTATCAGCCTTCATTTGCTGCTGTTGTGAAAACCATTTCTAATTCATAAATTCCTCTGAAATCAAAACGGGAACATCAAGATAGCAAGGAAACAGATGTTTAGAACTACTGGGAATCAATACCTAATTATGCAAGAATCTATTGCATTCTTGCTGTTTTAGGAGAAGGGTTTGACAAGTTAATTAATTTGTCTTTCCTCTTATCTAAGCACATCCATCACTCAAATCTTACATACACTCTGAATCAATATGTGTCTCTAACATTGGCAGGAATACAATACACAAACTTCATGGCAGTCACATGCAGTTGCATTTTACCGTGAGGTCGCAGGACTCTTGTTTGATATAAAGGGCTGTTTCCTCATAGCCTGAAAGTGTTAGCACTGGAGTGGAAGTATAGATTTTACAATTGGTGCCCTGCCAAGTACTGAGTGTTAGTCAATGAATGAAGCCCCTGTGTGTTCTCTAATAAGTATGCATTTTCAGTTTATGCTTGTGAAATTTGTCATAAAAATGCCTCACCTTTCTTGGCAGGGATTTAAGGGCAAAACTGATGAAAGCAATTCATGAGTTTCATGAATTCTTTGGGTGGTATGCTCATCCATGTGGTTTCTTCAGGAGATTTTCTGTAGGAAAAAAAAAATCAGACTTAATTTATAGGTAATCTTGGCAGAATCTTGCAAAATATAATTATAGATTTTCCTGGCAGAGGGCCAGTGTTTAAACTTTTATTGTCAAGATAGAATAGAAATAAGTAATAGTATCAGACTAGGCAAATTCTACTGATTTCAAAACTTCTCCAGCTCAAAACAGTAAATTAAAATTCTTGAAATCCTACCTTCTCTCTTAATCCCATGGAGACCATGGTTCATGGTACACTAGCAAAAGTGAATAATGTGAGTGTAAAAATTCCTCTGCCTTTTTCTCAATTAAGTGTCTTATTCCTCATGAAAAATCTAACACATTCTTTT
Organism: Dolichotis patagonum; assembly: GCA_004027295.1. Taxonomy (NCBI): domain Eukaryota; kingdom Metazoa; phylum Chordata; class Mammalia; order Rodentia; family Caviidae; genus Dolichotis; species Dolichotis patagonum. The sequence continues at coordinate 9,999 of PVJX010026980.1, read as the reverse complement.
CCATATATGCATGTATGTGAGCAAGTATTCATTCCTGGGAAATCAAATAATCAAACTTGCGTTTCTGCCCAGATTTATTTTAACTACCAGCAATGCAAGTTTTATTTAAATATCCCTTAGTCCTAAGTCTTAAAGATAATTTAATATAATTTTATGACTTATATAACATCACTTACATGCCAATATCCTCATACTGTAGAGTTTCATACTACTTACTTCCATATTTGATTTCCTGCTAAATTCAAGTTGATTCTTAAATTAGAACAATCATCTTCACTCAAATACACGGATATTTCTATTTCTCTGTCTTTCTTATGTCAAAACATTTTTCTGTATTATATTCAATTTTTAAGCCAGAATTTCTGGGAGTTTCCCATTGTGTTTTTCCTTCTTTTACACTATATTCATGACATCAACATCAGCAATTTTGTAATATATGTAAAATTGTGTGAGTCCAACTATTTTCTACCTTTATGTACTACATCTGAATATTTCCTACTCCGACACTGTAATGTTGCATATTATTGCCAGTCAGATCTAGGGAGTGGGTGAACACTGCCTGGAACTATGTTAGAAATACAGAATTTCAAACCTTGCGCCAGACATAATTAATCAGAATCTGCATTTTATCAAGCTCTACTTTCATGCACTTTTGTGCACATCACATTTAGAGACCCTACCCCGTGCACTTGCCTCCTGCCTACCTACTTAAACTCATTTATTAAACGTCATTGGTGGCCTATGATGTCTTCTGCTCTCCCAACTCATCAAGCTCCTTCTTTACTTGGGACTCCTTCACTGGCTGCCATGATGCTTTCCCTGATGGTACCAGCTGCTGTGTTCTTCTTTCCCTTCAGGTCTCTGACTAGCTTTCATCTCCACAGAGTGGTGCCATACAGTTTTAATGCGTGTCCCAGGATTCTGCAAGTCATAGAGCAGATTTTTTCCCAAAACTATCTTTTCAAGTGCATTTGCATAGTGAAGCTTTGACAATACAAAGAAATTGCTCTGTTCAGAAGCAGAACACAGACTGATTTGCTGCTGTGGAAAAAAAAAGAAAAAGCAAAGCTTGTGTCTGGGAAAGGTTGTTACATAAGTTGAACTTCCGCATGCTCAGCATCGCATCGGGTCTGGCTCTGCATCTTTGCAGAAACTTGAAGGAGAAGGAGAATTGTTGTGCACAGGAAGCTTGGTTCTTTCCTGCTATGTATAATACAAGCATTTACCTTCTATTACCCACAAAAGTGGTGCGTAAGGAAATGGACTTCGGGGAAGAAAAGAGACTGACAGACGAAGTGCAGGCTAGATTTTTCCAAGAAATGAGCTAAAATTAATTAAGAGTACTGAAGAGTTACTTTCTGCCTTTTGAATATTTCAAACCTTTCAAAGTGATTTTGAACAATTAAATTGTATTTGTTTGATTATTCTTTTGATTCTCCAATATCAAAATCAAAATAAAAGGTGGATAACAGGAGGTAGGGAGATAGAGCTCTCTCAAAAAAGGATCAAGAGACGAAAGGAGAGAGAGGTGGGGGAGGAAAAAAGAATAAAAAAGGAATTAAATGTGTTATGTACATGTACCAATTCCACAAAGGGGATGTAAGGATTGAGCGCTGTAAATATATGCCTAAATAAGCATCTGATTGTGAAACATGCAAATATACTTTTACTTAATTGCTTTTGCATGAGAGATTCATGGCTTTGAAAATACTATTTTTTCTTTAACAGCTTTTAAGCACTTGGAAGAGAAATTTATAATGAATTGTGTGTTTCTCTACATGGCTAAATTCCCTAGTGAGTTTAAAGAGTAAAAATCTCATTATTTCAACATCTTAGATGATAGAATTTCTTAAGTATAAATAGTAATATTAATTAGATGTGTAGTGTTATTTTATTGCTACAGTATAATTTGACATATAGTTCTTTAAATAGCGTTCCTGACAAATTTATTCCATTCATTAGGCTTTTTAAAGAATTGTACAAAGAGAATGAGAAAACTCACATGAAATAAATTATGTATAGAAAAGGAAGATATTACATGTGATGTGGTTGGTTATTTATTGTAAGTTAGTATTACTTATTAAAATGTACATTGTTTTTTCTTGCATGTATATTGGAAAGCTTTCAAAATAGTCACTACAAGAAAGATGAAATTTTACTTAAAATTGAAATCAAGAGAGAAAATTGGCTACAGTCACTTATGCTCATATTTTATAACATTCTCAGTGTAGGTCAAGAGCTGAGGTATTTGCAAACACGCTATCATCTCGGGAAAGGAGAAGTCAAACACTTGGAATGGGGAGGATGGGGAAGTTACCGTGCCCTTTGCTGATCAGGCCACATGTGGGAGTTTACTGAATCTTCGACATTTATTTTAAGAGCCGTTTTGACAGTTTGGAAAACCATGAAACAGCATGACTATTCAAAGTCACTAGAGGGCCAAAAGCCAATTATCATTTCTGGATCTTGAGTTCCTAAAAAGTGGGAACAGCAGTGTTTTGCTATGAATGTTGGCTGAAAAATAATGAACAAATGATTTTATGGCAACGTAGAGGAGCTTAGCCAGCATACAGAGTGCACACATATATTTCTACTCTCAAAAACACTGGTTATCAACATTTCCACTATCAAAACCCTTTGAAACATTAATTATTTTACACATTTGAATCTTTTTCATGTGTATTACAATATGTAGCATGTATTTTAATGCAAATGACAATATTGAGCTATAAATCATGATATACTTTTCTAGGATGATAAAGGACCTCTTCTATTGTAACAAGATGCATAACATCTTGTGGAAAATATTTTATGAAAACTTATATATGTAAACAATTAGTGCAGCAATGAAATAAAATATACCAAGTGGTGATTTATTTAAAGTTATTTTCAAGGTGAATTCTTATTGCTGAACTGTTTGCAATATTTTACTTTAAGAGCCCAGTGGGCTTATTTGCCTTTTGAATGAAAATTTTATCCATGTACAAGTTTGTTACAAAACATTAGTTCTTTGAAATATGATCATGTGCCCATTTGTTAACACATTTTGTTGAACAGTATAAAAATAACTGTTAATTTTCCCATCAGAAAAAGAAGCATTGGAAGATGTCAAGGTCAGAGTGTCAACTTAAAATTTTCCAGAATTCTAATACTTGTTCTAATTTGAGCTTAAGAACAAGTATTAGCATTCTTGAAAATTAACATTGGCTTTTTTAAAAAATCAGGAGCTCTTGCTGGTGAAAAACACAATGATTATCTAAAGTTTTGGTGGCACTGTTTTGAGTGATGCTAAAGCACCAACAGTTTAACTCATCATTAAGTTCATGATATAGCGCAAATATTAACATAGTAAAGAAAAGCAAATATTACTATCAAACTTGTTTTCCTCTCATAGATCTTCAAAAGATATCATGAGAGGTCGCTCTGCAAGTCACTGAGAACTGCTACCTACAAAGGCATTCATTAGTTTGTTTCATTCTCTTCAAATAAATTTTAGACGAAATGGTTTCTTTTTACATCTGTTTTTCTTATGTGCTGTTGTTAATACCATGCACTGCAAATTTCTGGAAAATTGTGTCTACAAATGAAACAAAATAGTGTCCACAAGAAAGCTTACATTTTTAGAAGAGAATTAAATGGTAAATAGCATACAATTTCAGCTTCTATTTTATTATCAGTACATGTGTGGAAATCAGGCATTTTTAGCTTCTTTACCAGTTGCTCTGGTATAGATTGCTGTCCTGCTACCCAAGGCAGTGTGTTTTGTCACTTTGAACTTATGCTTTCTGTCTCATTTATTGTGCCAACTGTAATGTTGTCACAGTTCTCATCTTTTATTGTTTGTTACCACTCTAAAATTAGGGTCAAAACATTCATACAACATCATAGACATGTGAATATGTATTTCTTAGGGATATATAAACCTGGCCATTAGGAATCTTTCTTTGAATATTAAGTAATATTATTGATTTTTGTTAATTATTAATTAAAATTAAGGCACCAGTTGTCTTTGTGGCCAATAATTATTTGCAGAATTACTGTTGTAATTGCAATTGATCCAGCTTAAGCTAATTATCTTTATCTTGTTCAGAAAAGACATATTTTTATCTAAGAGGAGGAAAAATTCCCATAAGATTCCACAGGGAATTGTGATGTAAATAGAAATGGAATGATATTTTTTGGCTTGAGTTGTTGAATAAAAGAGTCAATATAATTAATTTTAGATATCAGGGGTCTTGGGTCCACTGATATGTATCAGACTCCAAAGCTTGCACTTCAAGACAGACCCAAACATCTCGGACTCTGGAATTTTAGTTGTGCTACTGATCACATGGCAAGATGAGACAACTGAAATATATTCATCTTTGTATAACTTGGAATTAGATATATAGAGTTCACAATCCATTTCATGAGAAAATTTCCAATATAATTTTTTCATTAATTAAAGCCTGAAATGTTGTCCCTATAACATTATAAACTGCATTTAAAATGGAAACGTTTTGCCAGATAAGTGAATTATCTTTATGTACTGATAAACAGTAACAATATTTAACGTTTACTTTTCTGAATTGGCTACACAAAGCAGTTTCTCTGGGAAAATAGTCACAGAAATGCAGCAAGGATATTTGTGATGGATTGGCAATTTGTCAGTTTGGAAAGTACTTCCTAGAATGTCTTTACAATTTGTTTCATTGATAAGGACTTCAAAAGAGATATTTGCTTGAGGTTTAGAGGGCAAATGTGAAACAACAGCTACTGTCAGAACCTCATGTATCTTATTGGCTCATTTCATTGTAGTAAGGCCCGGAGGGATGGATGCATAATGGCTCTAGCCCTTTATTCTTCAGTGTCCCTGCAGTCCGGGTCACAGGCAGTAATAGCAGACACAGATTCTGTCTGTTCTGGAAGACTGAGACTCAGGTTTGTGGTTGTCAACTTGCTACCCCTTTTCCCCATTTCTACCCATCTTCCGACTTGACTTCCTGTTCTCTCACTTTCAAGCCCAGATAATCTGATGAGATTTTTACAGAAAAGTCTTAAATAAATAGCACCCATCCCTGTACAAGTGTGTTTATTCCTACATAGAGCAACATTTTGTGGTGTTAAAAATAGAGTTTAAATTATTTTTGGTAGGTCAAAGAGTCTATGTGAATGGAGTTTCTTCAATTTTATTCCAGGTAGAGAAAGACAAAAAAGAAAAAATTCGTCAGAATATCGAAATTAAGAATGCTATATACAGTGAAAGCAACAAAAATTATCCAAAGACAGCTTGAAATCACATAGTTTCTGAAAGATACAAAGAATAGTATAACATACAGAGTTGTTAAAGAAAAAAAAAGACTCATGTTTAGTAAATATACGAAGATTTACTCTGACACCACAATCACAAAATTCAGAGCACTCATTAATTTTAGGGTGCAAATTATTGAGGAGTTAGTAGAATACTTCAAATGTCTGCAAAATATTTTACATTTTAAAGAAGTTGATATGTAGATTTTTAAATGCATCGATCTTAGCATCATCCCAATGTATATTTTATCCTCTCATGTCACTGTCTTCCCTAATAATCCACACTTACAACATTCGTTTGCATTCCTGTTTTTCCTAAATCTTTTTATTGAAACAATCTGCACTTTTTGAAATCCCAAGTCTGTTTATATTGAAACTTTGCCCTACCTGCACCTAAATATGCACCATTTAGCATAATCACTTGGAAAGTACTGCTAACTAAGCAGGCACTAGTCCTTCTGTACCTTCCTGTCATGTTTCTTTACTGAACTCATTTTTCCAGCTCTCCAAAATGAGCACATAGTACTTCTTCATCAAATTCCTACCTGAAAATTATGGGGAAATGAAGGGGATGTGAATTTATTTATTCATAGCTTATTTAACTTTGTAAGACATACTCCAGACTCAACTGTTTTGTATGAAGTACAATAATGTAATTAGAATGTGCCTTGAAGTTTATTAGTTTTTTCCTGTGAGAAACAAAACAGTTCCAGTGTACAGATTTTTTTTCTGAATTTTTTTCTCTTTTATTTACTTGATTCTCTGCTTCATAGATACCTATAATGTGCAAAATAGGCCCTAATCATTGTCTTTTATTTCATTGGATTATCATATTTTCTCTCTCTCTTTTTTAAGTGTGTGGCTGTTTCTTGACCTTTTCTTTAAGTATAAATAGAAATTTAACTTTTTGCTAGTCTTTAGTTACTTTGGACAACTAAACAGAAAAGAATGCACTAAAATGTTGATCAAGAAAATAAATCTTTTCCTCCTTTCTCCTCCCTGTCTCTCTCTGTCTTTTCTTCCCTTTTCTTTTCCTTGTTAGTAACATGACTGTGATTTCAGCGGTCTTAATTTTTTTTTCATTTCATTTGAACTTCACCAGATCACTGTTCATCTTCTTATGTTCCTCTGTAAACTGTAGATTAATTTTTTTAAGTTTTCAAAACAAGAAAATGATGATACAAAATTTCTAAACAAGGGAAGAAATAGTAGTTAATAGATCAGGTATCATTATCTTCAAAGTAGTTGCTCAGATTTCAAACTTTAGGCATGAAAAAATGGATCAGACAATATAAGCACAACTTTTCTTTTCAGTGAACTATTTGAAATTAGTGGTATAACTATCTTTGCTGTCCCATCCCTTTTTTCTCTTTTCCCTATCCCTGTTTTTCTTCCTTTTGATGGTTTCTCCCATTTCACAGTATCTGCTGTATATTTGGGATCTTCTGTACTCTTTCAAATTCTTACACTAAGGAGACAATATTATGTTTCACATGTGAGTCTGATTTATTCTGCTTATGAGCATGATCTTAAGATGCATCAATTTACTTATAAAGTCTCAAGTTTATTCTCTGTTATAGCTGAGTAATACTCCATTGTGTAAAAATATCATATCAGCTTTACTCATTCCTTGGTTGGTAGGTGACTGGATTGGTTCCAAGTTTTAGCTGTTACAAATTGTGCTGCTATAAACAGAGGTATACATATATCACTGTGTTATGAAGTTCTCAATTCTTCTAGGAAAATACCCAGAAGGGGAATAGCTGGATCAAATGGGACTGCTAATCCTAACTTTTTAAGGAATATCCATGCTGATATTCACAGTGGTTGTACCAGTATTTCCACCATGAATGAAGCAGAGTTCCTTTTTCTCCACAGCCTAGCCAGCACTTATTATTGGTTGATTTCTTTATAATAGCCATCCGTTCTGCAGTGAGACAAAATCTCATGCCCAGCATAGGAAAGAAATGGAATCCATGAAACAGATTATAACAGAAATTCAAGACATTGAAACCTCCATCAAAAGTAGGAACAGCAGACTGAAAGAAGGAGAGAATTGAATATAAAATCTTGAAGACAGAATTGAAGATTGTGATCATGTAAAGAAAGATATCTTAAAAATAGCAAAAGACAGTGAGAATTCAATCCAATTGCTACAACATGAAGCAAAGAAGAATAACATAATATTGATTTGGGTCAATGAGGAAGCTGGGTACAGTGAAAATGCCATAAAAAAATTCTTCACAGAAATAATGGCAGAAAAATTCCCAAGCAGAGATAAAGAATTTGTCATACAAATAAATGAAGCGTATAAAATCCCAAACAGCCATGACCAAAATAAAACTACACAGGCATATACTAATCAATATTCCAGAAATTAAGCACAAGAACATAGTATTAAAAGCTGTTAGAGTAAAGAAACAAATCACTTTTAAAGGAAAACCCATGAGAATCATGACAGACTTCTCAACACAAATCCTTAAGTCAGAAAGAGCTTGGAGTAAAGTATTTTAAGTTCTGAAAGAAAACAACTCCTTTCTTAAATTGATGAACCTTGCAAAACTGTACTTTGAAAAGTAGTCAAGCATGAACTTTATCAACAGGAAAATAGACATTGTGACTAACGTAACAGTGACTAACATAAGAGTCATAACAGGACTGCTGCCACTCGTAAACCATTCCAAATAGTTCTCATGGTTGGCTATTGAGAAATATTGACTATGTTAAGTTTTACTTATTTCTGAATTGATTTTAGTTCACATGTGTCATATTTTCCTTGTAATTCATTGTTTCTCTGTTTATTTGGGTAGAATTGAGATGTTTTCACACTTTATTTATTTATTTTTCTGGCATCTGGAATTGAACTCAGGACCTTGCACTTGCCATACAGATGCTGTGCTCCTGAGCTATATCACTGGCCCATATATTTCTTTTGATATAATTAGGTTAGTGGATATCATTCCATTTTCCCTTTCTTCTTAAATTGTCTGTATTTTTTCCTTAGCTATGTTAATTAAATGTTGGTCTCTTTTGCTGTTTTATAGGAAAAGAAACAACTCATATTTTCTTAGCATTTTTATCAATTTTGTTTCCTTTTTCATTATATTTTACATTTACATCTATTTTCCACTTGGGCTTAATATTTTGTATTATCTAGTTTATTTATTTATTTATTTATTTATTTATTTAAAAGATAATAAAAGCAAGCAAAGTAAAATAGAATAGAGCCAATCAAAGCAAAGCAGTGTAAGTGTTACAGGATTTCAGAACAAGATAATAGGAAATCACCAGTGACTACCATAATACTTCTTATTGTCTTCAAACAGATGCCCATACCATCAGACATAGTAAAATCAAACAAAACAGAACACAATAGAAATAATAAAAACAAAACAATGAACTCAATACAGAACTTAAAACAATAGTAAATCCAAGATGGCTACCATAATATATCTTGTTATCTTTGAAATCTTTATCTAATATTCACGACCTATTTTCCTTTATTCTTAGTATACTTAAAAATATTTTAACTACACTTTGAACGTTAAAGTTTTACTTAAGCTTTGTTCTTAAGTTAGTGGGTCAGTTTCAACTTTGAAAAATGAGAGCAATAATTTTTCTCTTGCTTTTTAAATTTTATTTTATTTTATTTTATTTATTTTATTTTATTTTATTTTATTTTATTTTATCTTAGGTACTGGGGAATCAAACCCATTACCTTGCACTTTCCAGGCAGGTGCAGTGCTGCTGAGCTAAATTCCCTGCCCCCCCTCTCATTTTTTTTAAAAAGAGAACAATAAAACAACAAAAATGATGCAGGATTTCAAAACAAGAGGATAAGAAGTTAACGATAGTTATTACATTGCAATAGTTATATTACCTTCAAAATAGTTGCTCAGATTGCCACATACAGGAATGTAAAATTGAAGAAGCAATATAAGCACTAATTTTTTCTTTCAATGAACTATTAGAATGAATAATACAATTATCTTAGATATCATACACATATGTGTGTTATACATATATCTTATTTTCCCTTCCTTCTTTTCTCCTTTCCTCTATCCTAGTTGTTCTTTCATTTTGAGCCATTTCTTTTCCTTGCACAGTATCTATTGCACTTTTTGAATCTTACTTACTCTTTCAGTTTCTTTTTTTTTTTTAATTTAAAAGAGAATAAAACAAAAGGGGGCAGTACAGAGCAGATCAGAACAGGACAACATAGACAACACAGTACTTTACATTAAGACAACTGTACATCAACAGTAGCTAACACCATATCTCTTACTCTGCTATAGTTGAGCATAGTTTCAAATACAATAATATCAAACATAACACAATAGTATAAAGCCATGCATATAGTGAAAGAATTCCAGGGCTTTCTGAACCGAATAACAGAAAATGATCAATGGGTATTATAATATCTCATTTTTGATAAAAAAGAAAAAATTTGAACTATCACACATATTCAAATTCCAATAAGACACAATGTGGTAGATAGAACCAACGGCAGTAGAACAAAAAAAGCATGGTAGGACTTCTAAGAAGGATAATATTAAATCAGCAATAGCTGTCATAATGTTTTCGTCAAAACAGCTGTTCATATCATCATGTATGATATAGTCAAACAAAACAGGATAACATCATTCCAACTTATGATTTAAAACTTTGAAAGACTTCAAAGCTATGAGATGGGGCCTCATGCTTACCGTA
>PVJX010026979.1:0-25289 GCA_004027295.1 Dolichotis patagonum | reverse complement strand
TCTGTCTGAGGGTGTGAGGTCAAGTGCCCCCTTTCTCGTGTCCCCTGCCTGCAGGCAGGCTGGCTCGGGCAGTCCCTCTGCTGTCCTCCCCTCCTCTCGGAGCCCTGTTGGGTCCTGCACCCTTCCCCGCCCCCAGCCCCCTCTGCTGTTAGACCTCAGGGTCAGGTGATGTGTGTTTTTCAGGCGTATGTAGGTTTTCTTTAAACTTCATTTCTCGTGGTACTGGGATTGGGCCCAGGTCCAGCGATTTTAAATGCTACGTTGTCAGCATTTTTGATTTCTCTTTTTTCTTTTTTGTCTTTTTTTGAGACAGGGTCTCGCTATGCAGTTCAGGCTGGCCTTGAGCTCACTTTGTAGCCCCATGCTGCTCTCGAACTTGCAATGATCCTCCTGCCTCAGCCTCCTGAGTGCTGGGATGACAGTTGTGCACCACCATGCCCGCCTCTGATTTTTCATTTTGAGTTAGTCACTGCTCTGTCCAGGCTGGACAGAAACTTGTTGCTCTCCTGCCTCAGCCTGAGGGTGCTGGGTTACCGGTGTGCGTGGTGCACCCAGCTCAGGTGTATCTGCCTTTCGAGGCAGCGCCCCTGAGCATCTTTCCCGTGACGGTGTTGTTGCGGGTGTTGGGGCGTCGGCAGTCACCCCTCAGTGGGTGGCTGGCCCTTCTCCGACCCCAGATTGTGTGCCAGTGGCCACAGCCCTGGGAGGGGTTGCCGCCCCTGCAGGTGACCGTGGTGCGTGGGGAGTGGGTGCTCGGCTCGGAAGCCTGAGCCCTGTGTGGCCCGAGGTGCTGGGGTTCTGTAGGGCGAGGCGCCTGGTGCGAGGGGCGGCTTCCTGAGAATGAGGGCTGAATGGCAGGAAGGGAGGTGGGCTGTGGCCGTTTCTGGCAGCGCCTCACTAGGGACGGGACACAGGCCCGTCCCCCTGCCCGAAGTGTACCGCAGGTCTGCCCCAGGGGATGGAGTGCCTCCTGCCTTCCTTCCCAGCGAGCGCATGAGACCGCAGCCGTGTCAGGCATGCTCGGGGGCTGCCGTGTCCCCGTGGCTGCCAATTTTGCAGGTGCCCCTGGGCTGGGACCTGGGGTGGGACCCGGCCCCGTGTGTGCAGCCCCAGCCTGGCTTCTGACAACATTCCTTTTGTCGGGAGGCCACCACAGACGCACAGCTGTGGTCTCTGCCCGTGTGTATGAGCCAGGACTTGGGAGACCAGCGCTCGGGGAATGGGGTGGGGGCGGGGAAGGGCTGTTCTGGGCTCACGTGGCCTGGTGAGCTCTGAGTGTCCTTGAGCCTGCCCTTCTAGAAGGCCCTGGGGCAGTGCCTTCAGCGTCCCTGCCACTCTTCCGTGGCCCATGGTACGTGATGCCACGTTAGGGGCTGGGCTATGCTGGGCTTCGGCTGGCCTTGAACTTGCTGTGTAGTCCAGGCCGGCCTCAAATTCATGGCAGTCCTCCTGCCTCAGCCTCCCACGTGCTGGGACTACAGGCCTATGCCACCATGCCCGGCGCTGCGCCGGGCCCCTGATGACCGTTCCACCCCAGGCCTGTTGGCGAAGGGCTCCTCACCCACATCTTTTACCACGAAAGTTCCCCTCCTTGGTGCTCAGCTGCATCCCCAGCTTTCCTTGTGTTACTCGAAGTCAGCCCTCACTGAGGTGCTGGGTAAAGCTCCGGCTTGTGCCGCTCCTGCTCCCCGGGGTGCCAGCGTGCGAGGTGCCCACTGGCCCGGCGGGACCTAGCGCCTGCGGTGCAGCCCTGCGCGGCTGTGGTCTGCGTTTGGAGGCCCTCTCGCTGCCGTCCGTGGAGCAAGCCCGCGGGGTCTGCACGGCGTGGCCTAGCTAGGGTCAGGAGTGGCCTGCAGAGCCTGTGTTCGGGAGGAGGTGCTGGGGAGGCTTCTTCTGGGCTCGGGCCTCACTGTCCCCCAGGCCACAGCGCGGGAGGGACACAGACCCGCCTGGGTAGACTTGAGGGGCCTGTTACATGGTGGGGGCTCCTGGGCCTCAGGGATGGGGTGCTCTGGTCACCTTGTGGGCTGCAGGGTGGTGCTGGGGCTGGGCAGTCTGTACCCAGGCCTCGCTGTGACCGCTGAGCCCCCGTCCCCTGGAGCACAAAGACTGGCGCTCCCAGCTGGAGCTTTGTGCTGGTGGCCCCATCCATCTTGGCTCCTCTCCTGGTGGCACTGTGGAAATGGCGCTGATTTTTCCCCTCTTACCCAGCCCCAGGGCCAGGCCCCGCTGCGGGGGCAGGAGACAGGGCCACACCTGTTGGGGTGGACACCTGGCCTGGGGCTGCCTGTCACCCTGACCTCTTCCCCGCAGGACCTGAGCAGCCCCAGCCAGTATGACACAGGAGTGGCACTGACTGGTCTGTCCTGTTTTGTCACCCCAGATCTTGCCAGAGACCTGGCAAATGACATCATGACACTGGTGAGTTAATGAGTGCCCTGGCTGCCCCCGCGTGAGTTTCAGGCACCGCCTAAGGAAGCTAGGAAAAGCCGGGGCCCCGTTACTCTGGGGCGCCTGTGTCCCTGCACTGCCCAGGTGGCCCTTGGAGGCCTCCTGCTGGCAGAAGCAGGAGCAGCGTCCTCAGCCCATCAGGCCTGGCAGGGTGTGTGTTTTTTTTCCGAGGCCATCCTCAGTGGCCTGCCAGTTTTGTGGTGGCCCTGTCCCTCCTCACCTCATCCTTCAGGCCCCGGGCTTATGCTGTGCGTGGTCCGGCTTCTCGTGGCCACTCTTGTCCCAGAGGAGCCCACTGGTGCCCCGAGCCCCTGGAGTGGGCTGGATGCTGCTTGGGGTGGGGGCTGGCCCCAGGCCATGGTGGCAGGGTGGCCTTGTCACAGTGGTAAGGTGGAGGGCGGGCAGCTGTGGGGAGCCTGGTAGAGGCCCTCGGTGACCCGTCTCTGGGTGAGAGCAGGGTCTGTTCCCTTCCTGCCCCTCTTGGCCCCAGTGCTGCCTAGGGAGGGCTGGGGCTGGGGCGGAGATGATGGGGGAGGGGCCTGTGGGAGGGGTGTAGGGGACTGGGGCCCGCGCACACCCCGCCGCTGTCCTGCAGATGTCGCACACCAAGCCGTACATCAGGAAGAAGGCTGTGCTCATCATGTACAAAGTGTTCCTCAAGTACCCCGAGTCGCTGCGCCCCGCCTTCCCCCGCCTCAAGGAGAAGCTGGAAGACCCCGACCCTGGTCAGTGGATGGGAGGCTTGGGGTGCTCCACCCACGCTCCGTGAGGTGGGAGGGCTGTTGTGGGGCAGTAGGGCACTGGGTGCCCACTGGAAGTCCCCTGCGAAGTGCACAGTGGCCACTGGCTGTGGCCTCCCCCATCTGAGTGGCTTTGGGCTCCTCCCTGGCCTAGGTGGACTTGAGGTCCAGTGTCACCAGCCTCAGTGGGCTCTGGGGAGCTGGGATGAGGCCCTGGCACCTCCCATGGCACGGAGGACATGCACACGCAGTGTGGGGACAGAGGTGCAGCTGTGTGTGGTGCTCAACCTTGCAGGGATTAGGACGGGCAGAGGGAAGGGATGGGTACAGTCACAGGTCCTGGGGCGCCCAGCATCTCAGTGCTGCCCCCCAGGGTGGAGAGCCTGGGTCTGGGCCGGGGGCTAAGGGCCATGTGGACCGTGGCCTTCTCCGGGTGGGTCTTCCTTTCGTTCCGGCTCACTGAGATCATCTGGCCTCGAGCACACTGTACAGCCCGGCTGGCCTCCACTCCCAGGTGCTGGGCCGGTCCCTGCTGCAGAGAAAGTGTCACTGTGTTCCCCGGGGCTGGCGTGGCAACCCAGGGCTGGAGGGCAGCCAGGCTGTCCTGAGCGTGCGCAGTACCAGTCATTGCAGGGGGCTGGGTTGCAGTGGGTCCCCTCCCAGCGTGGTGAAGGCAGGCAGCCCGGTCCGGCACATGCTGGAACCCCAGTGCTACCTGCGGTCATGTCGTACCTTGTGTTCTCATTGGGGTGCCACAGGAGGTCGCTGTGTCCTTACCTTGTGCTGGGGTGCCCAGCACCCGCGGTCACTTGTTTCTGGTGGCCCCACCAGGACACTCAGTGTCGGGTTTCTCTTCTGGCCTTGTGACTGCTGAGCATGGGTGACCGTCCCTGTCCGGTTCCACCTTTGTGGATTCAGCCTTGCATCAAAGACACTTGGAAAAAATTGCATTGGTGCTGACTGTGTGCGGACTTCTCCTTGTCCTTTCCCTCTGTTCCCGCCTTGCTTGTTGAGACGGGGGTTGCTGTGTGCTGAGGCTGGCCTTGAACGCCCAGCACCCCTACCTCAGCCTCCCAGGTGCTGGGATTACAGGGTGCGCCACCACACCCGGGTTCTCCTCACTGCTTTGAACCCCCCCGTATAAACGTGCACGGCACCTCCAGTGTGTTCCGTGTCATGGGTGGCTTAGGGGTCCACAGGCTGTGTGGGTCCCACACGCAGGCTACAGCGTTAGCCAAGGACTTGGGCGGCCTTCGGTCCTGGGCCTGGGGGTCCCAGAAGCCACCCCCGTGGAGAACGAGCGTGTTCTCAGGCCTCTGGGGCCCATCCTGTGCCCAGGGTGCTTGCCTACCAATGCCCCTGCTGATGCCCTGCCCCGGTCCGCAGGGGTCCAGTCGGCAGCCGTCAATGTCATATGCGAGCTGGCCCGGCGCAACCCCAAGAACTACCTGTCCCTTGCCCCGCTGTTCTTCAAGCTCATGACGTCCTCTACGAACAACTGGGTCCTCATCAAGATCATCAAACTGGCAAGTGCCGCCCTGGGCGGGGGCCGGGCACCGGACCTGTGTGGCAGGCACTGCCGCCATGGGGGAGCAGCGTGACCCTGCCTGCGCGGCCGGCCGCTCCTGCCACCCACAGTGACTGCACTCCTCTGTCCCTGCAGTTCGGTGCCCTGACCCCGCTGGAGCCCAGGCTGGGCAAGAAGCTGATCGAGCCCCTCACCAACCTCATCCATAGGTAGCGTCTCCTGGGCCTGCCTGGCTGGCCGGAGCCCGTGGGGTCGCCGGGTGGGCACTTCCAGAGCAGCAGTGCGCACCCTTCAATGTTGCTGCAGGCGCCACGCAGCGCTCTGTGCACCCTTACCCCTGCAGGGCCCAGCGCAGGGCTTTACCCCCGAACCCACTTTGTTTTCCGCCTACTTGAGACTGACCCCAGGACCTTTGCTCTGAGCTGTGTCTTTTGTGTGTGTGTGTGTGTGTGTGTGTGTGTGTGTGTGTGTGTGTTTTGGTACCAGAGATCAAACTCACACTTACAGGCAAGAGCTTGAGCCACTGAGCTAAATCCCTGGCCCTTCCCTTTTATATTTTGAGACAAAGTCTCACTAAGTGCCCCAGGCTGGGCTGGACTTCTGAGCCCCCTTCCTGAGCTTCGCAGGGTGCTGGGATGGTGGTACACTGCCGCACCCCGATCCCTGGAGCTCACTTTGAAGACAGCCCAAGATGTAGGGTACGGCACAGCACCTGCCTGGCAAGTGCAAGGTCTTGAGTTCAATTCCCGGTACCAAAACCCCCAGCACGCACAGGCTGCAGACGGCAGGGAGTCGGTGTAAGCGCATCGGCTGCTTAGGGAAGGGCCCGTCCCTGGCCAGGCTCGGGCCTCCGGTTTTCAGCCCCTCACTGTTGACTCCTTGCGAGGCTTAGCAGTGGCCCGTGGCCCCAGGGCCTCGCGCCTCTCAGGGTTTGGTGTTTTGGGGTGGAGATGATCAAGGTGGGGCTGCCCCCTCCTCTCCCTGGGGGCCAGGACCCGCACCCGCTCTCGTTTCCTGGTCCCCTGGCGTCCAGGCCGTGGGCAGGGCAGGCCTGGGCTTCCTTCCTGGCAGAGGTGAAGGCTCAGGCACAGGGTCTGGAGCCTCCGGGCCCCAGGGCTTCCTCGCTCCGGAAGGGCAGAGATGGGCGGAGACGGGTGGAGGTCAGGGTAGGGACAAGTGACAGAGCAGAAGTGCAGAAGGCACAGCAGGTGACGGGGAGGGGGAGCTGCACGACAGAGGCAGAACCCCGGGCTGACTCAGGCGTGGGCTCTGTCACGCTGCCTTCCTCGAGAAAGTGAGACACAGTGACTGTCACCTGTCGCCGAGCTCCAGGGGCAGCCACGTCACCTCACCTCATCGTGCTTCCCTCCCCCGCAGCACATCCGCCATGTCCCTGCTGTACGAGTGCGTGAACACGGTGATCGCAGGTGAGGCCCGGCCTGACCGCCCGCGGCAGGGGTGCGCTGGGAGCGGCGGGGTGGGGGCGCTGGAGCGCTGCGCCTCCCTCCCACCACCCCGACAAGGGGTGTCCCGGGGGTCTGATGACGCTCGAGGTGTGGCCCCGTCCTGGGCCCCTTTGCCGAGGTGAAGGTCCCAGTCCCTCTGGGAAGCCCAGCTGCCCAGCACCCACCTTCCTGGGTGGTCACGGGACCCAGCGAGCTGTGCTGCCCGTACGACACCCCGCAGCTTACAGGGAGCAGCCCCTGGGGCTGTTTCTTTCCCCCCGGCTTTGGATTTCTTTCGTGTGTTGGTTTTCTGAGACAGGCCCAGTTACTCACACTGGCTCCAGTTCGCCGTCCTCTTGCCTCAGCCTTCTGGGTGTTGGCATCAGAGGCGTGCGCCGCTGTGTGCAGCTGGGCCTGGGGCTTCTGTGAGGGGTGCGTGGCCCCACAGCCCAGCTTGAGCCAACGTCCTGGACCCTGGAGGCCAGCCGGGGCTGAGCCTGTGCCGCACTGTGGGTCTTTGGGGCAGAGGCCCTGCCTCCCAAGTCCCCTGCCGGGCAGGGGTGTGGGACGGTGGGCTGCTGGCCGCCTGGCACCCGGGCCTGACCGGGCCCTCTGTTTCAGTGCTCATCTCGCTGTCCTCCGGGATGCCCAACCACAGCGCCAGCATCCAGGTGCGTCCCAGACGGCCTCGGCCCTGCCGTGGGGTACACACGGGGCCACTGAGGGAGCGGGTGCCCTGCGCAGGCCTCCGCCCTGACGCACCTCTGTGTCCACTGCTCTGGAATCGGCTCAACAGCCGAGGCCCAGGGGCGTCACTGGCTTATCACTGAGGACAGCTGTCCTGCGTCCCTGCACCTGTGACTTCATGCATGGGCTCATGCCCTGGGTCTCTTGGGTCCCCGGGGCTCCCTAATGACCCAGAGGACAGTGGGGCGGTCAGCTCCAGGCTTAGTCTGATCACACAACAAATGTGACTCTGCATCCCAGGCCCTCCCTGGAGCACCATACAGCCTGTCTACCACAGGTGTCCCTGTCACCTCAGTGTCACTCTGATTTGTCCCTGCTGTCACGGTTCTGCTGAGCAGATCCACAGAGGACGGGCCCAGGCCACCCCCAAGCCCTTGCCCACAGCTCCAAGACCCCGGGCAGGCCCGGTGGCAGTAGAGGTCACACACTAGCTCCTGGGTGTTATAACCCAGCGGAGTTTCCTTTTCCAGCTCTGCGTTCAGAAATTAAGAATACTGATAGAAGACTCCGATCAGAACCGTGAGTTGTCCCAGGGCCCCCAAACCCCTCACATCCTGCCTTCCATAGCCAGGCACAGTCAGGAGGAAGGGGACAGGAGCACTGGGTGCAGGTCTGGGGTTCCCCTCGGGCTTTGAGGGCGTGGGCCGTGCATGCGTGTCTCTGAGGACACAAGGCTACCTGGAGCTTAGGAGGATACTGCGGTGGTGCGCAGATCCTGTATGTCTCTGTCCCCGTGGGCAGGACGAGTACATGGGCCAGCCCTGGGCAGCCCTCGGGCCGCGTCTCCTCTGCGCTGAGCCTGTGCAGCCACTTTGAGTCCCTGCCTTTTGTGCTAGGGACCAGGTCATAGACTTTTGTCTTGGGGGCCAAGGAGCACCTGTTCCCTGCCTCAGGGGCCCAAAGTCTTTGTAGCAACTGCTGGCCTCCATGTGGCGGCCCCGCGGGTGGGTGCAGGTGGGCATCGGTCCCCAGTTGGGGACCTCATCAGAGGAGCCCAGCCTGTGGCTTGAGGCTCCTGGTCCCTGCAAACGTCTGCTCGATGCCTTAGGCTTAGCCATGCTGTCCCACGTGTACCGGCTGTGGGCAGCTCAGGGTGGACACTGAGACTGCACAGGGTCTGCAGACGCTAGAACCTCCTGTGTGGCCCACACCACCTGTGGCACTGGCATCCCACTGCCTCCTGGGGCCCTCAGCCTTGGTCTCCCCGCAGTGAAGTACCTGGGGCTGCTGGCCATGTCGAAGATCCTGCGAACGCACCCCAAGTCCGTGCAGTCCCACAAGGACCTCATCCTGCAGTGCCTGGACGACAAGGACGAGTCCATCCGCCTGCGAGCCCTCGACCTGCTCTACGGGATGGTGCGCCTGGCCCCGCTCCTCCCTCCTTAGGTCTCGGTCTCCCGAGTCCCCGCCTGGGCAGGGGTGCTCAGCAGGGGTCACCTGCCCCGGGCCGCCGCCGGGCGATGGCCTGTGGGGGCCAACACACCGGCTGATCCCCTGTGGCCCGAGTGCCTCGTGCATCCTCGGTCCCTCGGTGCCAGCCCCTCCCCGCCATGTCCCCAGGTGTCCAAGAAGAACCTGATGGAAATTGTCAAGAGGCTGATGACGCATGTGGACAAGGCTGAGGGCACCACCTACCGCGACGAGCTGCTCACCAAGATCATCGCCATCTGCAGCCAGTCCAACTACCAGCACATCACCAACTTCGAGTGGTCCGTGCCCACGCGCCGCGCTGCTCCCCCGGGCGGGCGGCGTCCCCACGCCCCTCACAGGCCCCTCCGCGCGCAGGTACATCAGCATTCTGGTGGAGCTGACCAGGCTGGAGGGCACCCGCCACGGCCACCTCATTGCTGCACAGATGCTGGACGTGGCCATCCGCGTGAAGGCCATCCGCAAGTTCGCCGTGTCCCAGATGTCAGCGCTGCTCGACAGCGCCCACCTGGTGACCAGCAGCACCCAGCGGAACGGCATCTGCGAGGTGCTCTACGCCGCCGCCTGGATCTGCGGGGAGTTCTCAGAGTGAGTGGGCTCGGGGTCCCCAGGGCTGGGCACCAAGGAAGGGACGGAGTGTCTGTCTGCACCTCGCCCAGGGCCTGACCCACCAGCAGGCTGCGCGGGGTCCCTGTCCCCTTCCTAACCCTGCTACCCCTGGCCACTCCCCGGCTGGCCCTGGCTGCTGTGTCTGCCACTCCTGGACCTGCTGAACACGGAGAGGGTGGGCGCTTCAGCGCTGGAGCCCAGGGGGCCTGGCCCACGGGAGGTCCTGCGTTTTCCTAAGGGAAGAAGTTTAAGGGTAAACAGTTTCGCCAGGCGTGATTCAGCACTGTGCGCCTGTAATCGGAGCACTTGGGAGGCTGAGACAGGAAGATGACTGCAGGTTCAAAGTCAACCTGGGCTGCGAAGCGAAGTGAGCTCCGCCTATCCCGAAGTGCACGGGGAGACCCTAACAAAAAGTTTCTGGTTACAGAGGAATAAACCAAAAGTCACCAAGCTAAGCCACATAAAATCTGTTGCCTACAGTCAGTGGGCCTTTTCTGTGTGATTTTTTTTTAAGACAGGGTCTTGCTATGTAGTTCAAGCTGGCCTTGAACTCTGTGTAGCCCAGGCTGACCTGGAGCTTGCAGTGATCCCCCTGCCTCAGCCTCCCCAGTGCTGGGATGACAGACGTGCAACACCCCGCCCAGCCATTTCTTTTCTACTCCCCCAGCACGGTCCTGGTTCCTGCCCAGCCTGCCGTGGGCCGGGTTAGGTTTCCTGCCCTCTTGTCCTGCCCCTCGCCTGCCTGGCAGTTCTGAGCCCAGCATGCTTTGCTGTGCTCTCTTCAGTCGTGTCCACTCCATAGGTCGTTTGTTCTCCCCGGCTCTCCCGAGTCCTGTCCAGCCCCTGCACCTGCGCAGGGAGCAGAATGCTCAGGGTGGCACTTCGGTGTGGAGCCCCAGGTCCCTGTCCCAGTGCCCCGCTGGGGAGGCCTCACCGTGGCCCCTGTCCTCCAGGCACCTGCAGGAGCCCCACCAGACCCTGGAGGCCATGCTGCGGCCCAAGGTGACCACGCTGCCTGGCCACATCCAGGCGGTGTACGTGCAGAACGTGGTGAAGCTGTACGCGTCCATCCTGCAGCGGCAGGAGCAGGCGGGGGAGGCCGAGGCGGCGCAGGAGGTGACGCAGCTCCTGGTGGAGCGGCTGCCGCAGTTCGTGCAGAGCGCTGACCTGGAGGTGCAGGAGCGGGTGAGTGCCGTCCGTGTCTTGAGTGGCCTGTCGTCCCGGCTGTGTACTGTGTCATGGCTGTGCCCTTCCGGGCCGCAAGCATCTTAGTGGGGTCTGGAGTATATCAGCTTGGGCGGCAGCCTCGCACCCCACCATGGGGCCTGTGGGGGTGGGGCGGGGCCCTGCTCCTTGTCCTGGGACAGCAGGGCTATTTAGACAGCAGGCCAGGGAGAGCATGAGGTGACAGCCTCGGGTCAGGCTGCTGGCCCTGACTCCTCAGGTTCTCAGGCAGCCGGTCCTCTGGCCAGCCCTGGGTTTCTTGTCCTCTCCGGGGAAGAGGGCACATGTAGCACTGGCTGTGTGACAGTGAGGAGACCAGCTCATCGTGCTCACATGCAGCTTGTGGTCACTGCATTCCGAGGCCATGGCACCGTCTAGATGGGTCGTGTCCCATCCTGAGTGAGACCTGCACAGTGGCTGAGTGGCTGGAGCCATGTGCCCCAGGAAACGGCAGCATGGACACTGCAGGCCTGGTTGGGGTGTTTTCACTGGAACAAGCGTTCTCTTGTCACAGTCCTGTTCAAAAAGACAGCAGCAGGCCAGGCACGTGGTGCGCGCCTGCCATCCCAGTGCTCTGGGAGGCTGAGGCAAGAGGGTCAGGAGTTGACGCTGAGCCAGGACAACTTAGCAACTGTCTCAAAATAAAAAAGGGGGTCGGGGTGTAGCTCAGTGGAGAGGCCTTGGATTCAGTCCCCAGGATGCAAAAAGAAACAAAGGAGAAAGCGCCGGAGGGGGCTGGGTCTCGGTGGCCAGTGGGCTTTGCCATCCCTGGGCCCTGGCTCCCCGAGTGACCCCCGTCCGCCTGCAGGCGTCCTGCATCTTGCAGCTGGCCAAGCACGTGCAGAAGCTGCAGGCCAAGGGCGTGCCCGTGGCGGAGGAGGTGAGCGCGCTCTTTGCTGGGGAGCTGAACCCAGTGGCCCCCAAAGCCCAGAAGAAAGTTCCGGTCCCTGAAGGGTGAGGACGGAGCGAGGGGGTGGCTGCTGCTTGGGGAATGTGTCCTTGTGCTGGGGGTGGCAATGGGTGGGGGGACTGGCTGGGCCCAGGGACCAGGCTCCATATGTCCCTGTTATGACCTCAAAGGCCACCAGCCTTGCTGTGTGGTGACGTCCCCACCTTGTGTGGCCACATGGCTGGTGGATACCGGTGTCCGGGATGTCACCCAGTCAGGCACATGGTGACCACCACTCAAAGTGAGTGCTTCCAGAAACGCCCGTGCGGCAATGCTGTGCTGCCCAGTGGCTCTGACTCCCCGTGGCCTCCCTGTGTGGCACAGGCTGGACCTCGACACCTGGATCAACGAGCCGCCCTCGGACAGCGAGTCTGAGGACGAGAAGCCCAAGGCCATCTTCCATGACGAGGAGCAGCGGCAGGCACGGCACCGCCACCCTGAGGTGGACGAGGAGGAGCTGGCCCGGGTGAGTGGCTGTGCCATCGGGCTCCTGTCCCACTGTCCTCCCAGGCTTCGTTGCCACGTGGCGGCCCGGCACCCGTGCCTCCCAAGTGGCTGCATCCTAGCTGCCGTGTGCCCCGTCTGAGCAGCCCCGAGGCGGGCAGGACGATCGGGGCCCAGCCCCGTCCGTACCCCACTGCCACACCCCATGCCAGCACATGTGGAGCTGTCACGGGATCACGTGGCTTTTGTCCCCACAGCGACGAGAGGCCCGAAAGCAGGAGCAGGCCAACAACCCCTTCTACATCAAGAGCTCCCCGTCCCCGCAGAAGGTGAGCTGCCCGTGCACTGGGGACGGCACCACACAGACCCCGGTCCGGGCTACCTGTCGGGTCCTGACACGGCTGGGCACTGCCTGCGGTCCTCAGGGACCCCGCCTCGCCAGCCTGTGTCCCAGGGCGGTCACTGCAGTGACCAGTGGGACCACAAGGAGCCTCCAGGCCACGCCAGCGTGCGAGGCCCTCCCTGCCCCAGCCCGGGTCAGTTCCGTGTCACTGCCCCTCTTTGAAAAGCAGGGTTCAGGAGGCAAGGTTGCAAGCGCTTTCTTGCTGCGGCACCTGGCACTCCAGTGTGTCACCCCCGTGCCAGTGTCTATGTCCTTGAGAAAGAGTGCAGAGGAGGGTGAGCTGTGCCCCAGGGCCCCTGGCAGCGCCCCACTGCCCGCACTCCGGTGACGCCGTGTTGCCCTTGCAGCGGTACCAGGATGCGCCAGGCGTGGAGCACATCCCTGTGGTGCAGATTGACCTCTCTGTGCCCCTGAAGGTCCCAGGCAAGTATCAACTGGCTCCCAGTTCCGCCCGGGTCCTGGGCCCGGCCCGGCCCCGGGTGACCCGTCTGCCCCGCAGGCATGCCCATGTCCGAGCAGTACGTGAAGCTGGAGGAGGAGCGCAGGCACCGGCAGCGGCTGGAAAAGGGCCGGAAGCCGCGCAGGGAGAAGGGGAAGGAGAAGGAGAAGGAGAAGCGGGGCAGGGCCCGGCGCCACGGCTCGCTGCCCACCGAGAGCGACGAGGACATCGCCCCTGCCCAGCAGGTGGACATCGTCACCGAGGAGATGCCTGAGGTCAGTCCCAGCCGGTGTGGCCACATTGTCCTCACGTCAGGTCCTTGCTCAGAGCTGCTGTCCCAGGGGGACACGGGAGCCACCGTGCACTGCCTGCCTCAGGAACACGGAGCTGACCACTCCAGGCAGCCATACCTAGGACAAGGAGCAGGAAGGGGACGCTGCCAGGACCCCTTGGTGCTGCTAACTGGATGCTGGTTTGTCCCTGTCCTTTCAGAATGCGCTGCCCAGTGATGAGGATGACAAAGACCCCAACGACCCATACAGGGCCCTGGACATCGACCTAGACAAGTACTCGAGGGCTGGGTCCTGCTGCTGTCCGCAGTGGCCCTGGCTGGGCTGCACTCCGGGCTGGGGGCTGTGCTCAGGGACACTGTGCTGGGTGGTGGCCATCCGTGCCGGGACACTGGCAAGGACTCTGAGGCCTGCATTCCCAGGATCAGGGATGTCCCCAGGCCTTGGGTGACAGCGCCGGGGCAGGGGCCCTACAGAGGCCAAGATCAGCTTGGCCAGGCACGGGGACTTAGCGGGGATCGTCCTGTGAACGCTCATGTCTGCCCAGTGACCTGGCCCTTCCGGTCCCCAGGCCCCTGGCAGACAGCGAGAAGCTGCCCACCCAGAAACACAGAAATGCCGAGACCCCCAAGTCCCCCGAGAAGGAGGGCGTCCCCGCGGTAGAAAAGAAGAGCAAGAAACCCAAGAAGAAAGAAAAGAAGCACAAAGAGAAAGAGAGAGAGAAAGAGAAGAAGAAGGAGAAGGAGAGGAAGGTACGCGGGGCCGGGCTGGGCCTGGTCCTGCCTCGCCACTGCCTTGGGGCCCCGGGTGGCCCCGGGGCAGTGCGGGCACTGATGGGGCACAGGCCTCAGCTGTTGCCCACAAGGCAAGCTAAGGGGCAGGTGTCCAGGCCCCGGGCGGGGTCAACCTGTAGGTCCTGGGCATTTTCCTAAGCGTCCACCACTACCTGTGTCTGAAGGCCCTGGGATTTCAGGAGCCGCAGGGTGGACACGTCCGCACGCTGCTGTCTGAACATCGGTGTCCCCAGCCAGTGCCCAGTGTCCTCAAGGGCCCATGTGTGGGTTGTCGTGGGTGTTCTGGCTTCCATGTGTGGGCTGTTCACACATGCACCACAGAGCAGCCAGCCGGGGCCAGGGGGCAGGGGGACAGCCAGGGGCAAGAGAGGCAGCGCTGTGAGGCCAGAGCTCCGCAGTCCCCGTCCCTTCCCCTCAGGCCTGTCCTCCTGTGGTTTTAGGCCGAGGACCTGGATTTCTGGCTGTCCACCACCCCGCCGCCTGCCACCGCCCCCACGCCTGTCCTGTCCACGGTAAGAGCTGGTGGACGTCTCAGCTGGCTGCTGGGCACAGGGCTGGCGGGTGGGCGGGTGCTGCCCTCAGGGTCCCTAGTAGGGGCCCAGAGCTCCCCCCTTCCTGGCCTCCTGACACTCCCGTGGGACCCAGAAGTCCTCCAGGGCCCAGCGAGGCAGGATGGGCAGCCAGCCAGGGCCGCTGTGCCCAGCTAGCTCCTGCAGGCCTGCTGGGGTGGTGTTCAAGGCCCCCTTTCTCCCATCGAGCCGTGAGCCCCGACCCTCTCGGCTCCCTGCAGGAAGAGCCCGGTGTTAATGCAGCCGCCGCCCCTGAGGACACCGGCCAGGGACCCAAGACGGAGCAGGCAGAGGACGGGGACGCTGGCACAGAGCAGGACCTGGGGAGGGTGAGGAGCCGGGGCGGGGAGGCGCAGCGGGTGGGCAGGGAGGGGCGTGTGGAGGCGACCCCACTGTGCCCCAGGGATGGCAGCCGCCCACGCCCCGTGCAGCAGGGGCGCAGCCAGGGCTCTCCCCGGGGCTTTGTGCTGCTGCTATTTGCGTGTTTGTCTTTTCAGTGACGGGTTTATATATTCACTGTGGTTTGGCAGTTGGTTGGTTTGTTGTTTTGTGGCACTGGGCTAGGCACGGGTGTGCTCTTTGAGACAGGTGCTTCCTGTGTGGTCCAGGCTGGCCTTGAACGGACGCCTCAGCCTCCTCTATGCTGGGATCATAGGTGCACACAACACACCCGCGGGCTCCCGTCTTTTTAAAACCTGTGGTTTGGTGGGCCAGCTGCAGTGGTGCACACTTGGGAGGCTGAGGCAGGAGGATCACAAGTGTGAGGCCAGGCTGTGCTCCATAGTGAGTTCAGGGGCAGCCTGAACTACATAGTTAGACTCTGTTTCAAAACAAACAAACATACAGAAGTGTTCAGTTTGGTGAGACAGGGAGAAACAAAAGTTTGAGTCTAGTGTGTGGGGAAAAAAGAAAAAAAAAAAAACCAGAAAAATTAAGGGTTGGAAGTGTGCTCGGAGTTTGGTGTAGTAATAATACAGTAGCATTTATTATATTAACAGCATAGAAAAATTACGGGTTGGAAGTGTGCTCGGAGTTTGGTGTAGTAATAATACAGTAGCATTTATTATATTAACAGCGTCGCAAAACCATCATCTCCATCTCATTCTGATTCCAAAATACACTGTTAACCCTAAAGGAAGCCCCGTCCGTCCCCGCAAGCAGTCGCCTGTCCCCTCCCAGCCCCGAGTCCACTTGCTGTCCCTGGAGTCGCCTGCCCTAGGTGTTTCCTGTCCATGCAGCCCAAGCTGTGTGTCCCCAGTGTCTGGCGTCTCTCACTGAGCACGGTGACCCCAAGGTCCCTCCACGCCATGGGGTCTCAGCCCCGCTCCTGTCCTGGCTGAGCGCTGTCCCCGGGTGAGGCGGGACCCCAGTGCCCACCGTCTGTAGCCTTCTCCCCCGGCTCCCCACCCTGAGCAGCCGCAGCTCCCGTGCTCCGGCTGCAGCTTTGCCTGGCCCAGGCGACCAGAGGTTGGGGCCGTGTGGCGCTGCCATCGCTCTGCACCCCCTGCCACATCCCTGCCGCGTGACACGAGGAGAGAGGGCGAATCTGGGGTGCTGCTCCCTGAGGAGGGGTTGGGGCTTGAGCGTACCCCTCTCTCCCGGTGCAGAAATCCTCCAGGCACAAAAAGAAGCACAAGAGGGAGAAGGAGGAGCGGACCAAAGACAAGAAGAGGGGCAGGAAGAAGCAGCCAGTGCCCGAGGAGGAGGCGGCGGCAGGGCCGGTGGAGAACGGCGCGGAGGAGGAAGAGGAGGCGGAGGAGCCCGTCCCGGTGAGTGCCCCGGCTGGACCCGACCTGTGGAGCATCGGCGTCTCACCCCTGCGCTCTGCAGCGCCCAGGCCGGGGCCTGGTCACCACGGCTGACCCCTTTGTCCCTCCGCAGCCCATGTCCAGCTACTGCCTGCTCGCTGAGAACTCCTACATCAAAATGGTGAGTGACGACCACTCCGTAGTGGGACCTCGAGGGGCACAGCCACTGCACGGGCTCCTGGTGTCCGGGGCGGCATCGCGGGCGCTGTCACCCCAGCCACATCCCAGGCCGCTCCCTCGCCCACCCCGTGAGCACGATAGGCCCCTGTCGCAGCCACGGGGCTGTCCGGGCTTGGGTCCCTGGCGGGGAGACCCCGCCCCGCCCTGCTGACGCCATGCTTCGCACGGCACAGACGTACGATGTCCAGGCCAGCCCGCAGAAGGACAGCCAGGTCACCGTGTCTGTCATCCTGGAGAACCAGAGCAGCAGCTTCCTCAAGAACATGGAGCTCAACGTGCTGGACTCGCTCAACGCCAAGATGGCCCGGCCGGAGGGCTCCTCTGCGCACGACGGCGTCCCCGTGCCTTTCCAGCTGCCCCCCGGTGAGCTCCCTCGTCCCCCGTCCTGGGAGGCACGGTGTGTCTGGGATAGCCTTCCTTACCCGTCGGACAGGGTCTGGACCAGGTCCAGGCCGACCTGGGACCCAGCACCCCCGTGACCCTGCCCCCGAGTCCCTGGCACCATCTGGGGCCCGGGCCCCGCCGCATCTCGGGCCCTCACCTTCCTTGCCCCCAGGTGTCTCCAACGAAGCGCAGTTCGTGTTCACCATCCAGAGTATTGTCATGGCCCAGAAGCTCAAGGGCACCCTGTCCTTCATCGCCAAGGTACATGTCCCGTCACCACCCACAGCGGGTGCCGGGCATCCCCGGGGTCCCGTGTGCTCAGCCGCCTCGATGCCCCGCAGGACGCCGACGGGGCCACGCACGAGAAGCTGGACTTCCGGCTGCACTTCAGCTGCAGCTCCTACCTGGTCACCACGCCCTGCTACAGGTGCGGAAGGGACTTTGCAGCCAGCTGAGCTGCCCCCTGGGGCCACAGCCCTGGAGATGGAGTCCAAGGCTAAGATGTCCAGGGCGGGCCCCCGTCCTTTGGCTTGCCCGGGGTGACTCTTTCCTTTGGCCTCAGTACCCCTTTTTTTTCCAGTACAAGGGACTGAACCTGGGACCTTGCACTCAGCCACCTTCCCAGGCCGTTCTATTTTTAGTTTGAAGCAGAGTCCTGCTGAGTCACTTCAGACGCCCTTGCTGGGCTCAACACTTGCTGTCCTCCTGCCTCAGCCTCCCAAGTGCTGGGTTAGTGGGTGTGTGACTAGTGCCTGGCCCCTCGGGGACCTTGGCAGAGGCCCTGATCGCAAGTGCAGCTACATTCTGAGGCCTAGGGTGACGGCTTTGGTGCAGGGATTTTCACGAAGACACAAGTTAGTCCCTACCATGTCACAGGTCTCTCGGGGACTTCCTGGGCCCCACCACCCTTGCCCTCGCCAGGTGCCCCCCTTCAGTCTGTCCTTCCCACAGCGATGCCTTTGCCAAGCTGCTGGAGTCTGGAGACCTGAGCATGAGCTCAATCAAAGTCGACGGGATCAGTATGTCCTTCCAGAACCTTCTGGCAAAGATCTCTTTCCACCACCACTTTTCCGGTAAGGGGAGTGGCGCGGCAGGTCCATGCCTGGCATTTGCACTCGGGGCCGCCGGCCTGGCGCCCTGGGCCTGCCCTGGCTCAGCACTGCTTCCTTGCAGTGGTGGAGCGAGTGGACTCCTGCGCCTCCATGTACAGCCGCTCGGTCCAGGGCCACCACGTCTGCCTGCTGGTGAAGAAGGTGAGGCCCCAGGCCCCCGTGTCTGCTCTGAGCAGACGAGTGCAGTGCACCTTCCCATGTCACCCGTCCCACGTCAGGGCTCGGGCTAGTGCCCGGAAGGCGTCTCAAAATGACGCCAGATGGGGCTGCGGCACTGCGGCACTGCTCAGGCCTCCCCTCCCCGCGGAGGGGCAAGGGACAAGCACCCAGGCGGGCTGGGGGCTGGGGGGGGACGGCAGGGACTGCAGGCGGGAGGCAGGGTAGCCACGTGGCGCTTCCCTGCCAGGGCGAGCGCTCGGTGTCTGTGGACGGGAAGTGTAGCGACGCCACACTGCTGGGCAACCTGCTAGAGGAGATGAAGGCGACGCTGGCCCAGTGCTGAGGGCCCCCGAGCCCGCGAGGACACCCCCGGACAGACGCGTGGACGTGCAGGTGGACACTCCGACGTCTCTTCTGTCACGTGTACTGCCCCATGCCACAGCATTAATCGAACTCCACCGTTGTCCACTGTGCAGATGCCCGAGTCCGTGCTGCTCCGACGTATCTTAGGTTGGTTGTCCACCGTCTTTCTGGAGGCCCTGGTGGGCCCCCATCAGGGCACCCCCAGCTGTGCCATGGGGACCCCCAGGGAGCAGTAAAACCCCGGGCCGGGACCTGGTGGGCACCAGGGTGCTCGGCAGACAGGGCCGGGCTCGTGGAGGCCCTGCCGGCTGCTTTTGCCCCAACTGTCCTGACCGGTGGCATCTGCGGGAAGGTGACAAGCAACGGTCACTGAGCTGCTGTCCCCCAGGCTTGTGGTGGCATTATCCACTGGCTACACATGTAGGGGCTGTGGGCCAGGTCCAGGACCCCGGGCACAGGCGTGGCCATGCACAGGGTTGCTGACCAGGGCGCGGGGACCTTGGCCCACCCTCCTGCTCTGCAGCAGTCAGCTGGCAGGGTCTGGTGGCCGCACTGTACGGTTCCCTGCCCCCAGCTCGTCCCCGGTGCACCCAGGCTTGTCCCTGCGTGGCGTCCCCTTGGGGCTGGGAGCGCCTTGGTGGGGACGTAGCCGCCCATGTCCCCAGTGGACCCCAGAACACCGTCTCCAGTACAGCAGCTGCTGACGGGGTGAGGGCCCTGGCCGGTCACTCCAGTCCTTCCTCAGAGATGATGCTGTCCGCGGCGTCCTCCCTGTTCCTTTTGATGACAATTGTCACTTTAGCATGTAGAGTAATCTATACAGAATCCGTGCCGTGATTCTAGAACTCTGAGAGTGTGTGACGTGTCCCATAACGATTATTTGCTATCGACATTCCCGTATACAGGAGACGCATCACGCTGCTGTAATGATTTTTGTGTCAAGATGATCCAATAAAGTTGCAAAACAGACATCTTGCATGTCGTGCCCCTGCCTGTCCCTCTCTCCGTGCATGTCCTCAACCGGTCAGCACCCAGCTCAGGGTCCCAAGGTGCTGAGAGACTGGCTCATGGCTCCTTGGGAGGTGACGGAGGCCCTCTTCACACCATCTGGCTCCTGCCGCACCTGGGCGCACTGTGTGCTGCGCTGCCTTTCCTGGGGAACCCCCGGCTCCAGGCTGCATGGAGGAGCGCAAAGGCGACTGGCCAGGGACAGTTGAACCAAGTCCGCCTGGTTACCTCAAAACAGACCCACAAGCTGGGCATAGTGACCCATGCCTATAATTCTGCACTCGGGAGGCTGAGACAGAAGGGTCACCCAGAGTTCAAGGCCAGTCTGGACCACACAGTGAGACCTTGTCTCAAAAGAAACAAAATAGGGTGGGGAACTTAGCTCCGCAGCGTAAGCACCTGCCTTGCAAGCGTGAGGTCGTGAGCTCGATCCCCGGTACTAAAAAACCCCAGGACAAGCCCAGGGGTCAGGGGCCAGCCAGACTGTGGTGGTCCACGGCATGCCAGCACCCCTTCTGGAAAAACCACGCAGGCTGAAAACCACCTGGGTCCGTTCCCCTCCCCCTCCCTGTTCTGCTGGGACCCTCAGAGCTCAGCACTGGTCATTAGCAGTGTGGATGTGGTGTGGGCAGCGGTCCTGCTTAGCCAGTGGCCCCCAAGAGCAGGGCCGGCCTGGCGTGTGAGCTGTTGACCGTGTGTGTGGTCTGCGTGGCAGGCAGGGCAGCCCCCGGGAGCTGCTGCGCGCTGGTCCATAGTGCCCACGCCTCCCGGGAATGTGGGCAGAGCCCCCCAAGCCGCCGCCCCCGGGACAGGCGACGAAACACAGCCGGGAAACCACCCAGCTCAGGTCACACATTCCAGACCGGCCTGGGCAACTGAGTGAGCTCCTGTGTCCAAGAAGGCCGGGGTGTGGCTCAGTGGTGACCCCTCGCCCAGCATGCACAAGAACGGCCTGTCCACGAGAAACACCAGGCACTTTAATCCTCACAAATGACCTGCTGGCCCTGCCCGGGGCTGGGGATGTACACAAACCCACCCCTGCCCCAACCCCTGCCACAGCCAGAGGGGAGCCAGGGCGGAGGGACAGGCCGGTCCAGGCCAGCTGAGTCCTGGTCCCCACAGCTGCGGCTGCCATCAGTGCTGGGTCAGACACTCCGAGGCCTTCTCCAGGGTCAGGTTCGCCAGGCGCCGGGGCTCCAGACAGGAGATGCTGGGCGCTATCAGGCTGTGGGGTACGCAGCCCCCTCAGGCCTTCCTCGCCTGCCCCTCGTCCCGCTGGTACCACCAGTGGCCCCGGCCTCCTCCCAGCTGAGACGGGTGGTCCTGTGCACAGATGGTTTTGTGCACCCCAACCCGGGCCACCTGCTTCTGTGTGGCTTCTCGCCCGGTCACTCACAAGGCTGGGGTGGTTCTGCGTGTCCCAGGCGACGAGATGCAGGAGGAAGAGGACGCGATTTGCTCATGAGACGACCACTCCGGTGTCACTCGGGCGTGGCGGAACGGGTGGCCGGCAGTCCCAGGTCCACAGGGCCCACCCTGCCCAATGCCTCCAGCTGTCTGTCCCCACTGGCCTAGAGGACCCCGCAGTACCCTTTCCCTAACCCCCCGCAACCCCCCTCTTCTCCTCTGGAAGTCCAGGCCTCACCTCATCTTGGTGTCCTGTCTGAAAGATAGGGTTCAGGTCAGAGCCCCGGCTCTGGGGCCCTGGCTGTCCCTGGCTCAGGCTCTTCCTCTGGGCGCTGACCACAGCTCCCCAGCAACTCAGGAAAAACTAGACACGTGCTTTTTTTTTTTTTTTTAAAGGCAGGTTCTCACTAAGTTGCTTAAATTGCTTGACTGTGTGACATGTGACCCTCCTGCCTCATCCTCCCAGAGGATAGAGCAGATTCTGGGACACTAGCCAGGTGATCTGTCCCCCTTCAGCTGAGCTCAGAGCCCCTGAAGGGAAGGGACAGGGGCTGCCTCCTGTACTTGGTGGGACAGGATGAGGTCCTGCCTCCCCGCTGCCCCTCTGCAGGCCCCGGGCCCCTCCACCCCCACAGCCCCTGAGGTACTCACACACACGCACACTGCCCCTGAGACAACTTGGGTTGGACTGGAGTGTGGGGGACTTACTTGTGCCAGTTAGATCTGCAATGACAGCAGGCTTGGGGTCGCGACAAAGAGGCCTCAGTCAGTGTCCCCTCTGTGGCTGCCCAGAGACCCCAACTCACATGTAAACAAGAAGGCCCCGCACAGCGTGCTCCCACTGAGCCGAGGACCTGCGAGGAGGGAGGTTGGAGGTGGTGACCCTCTGCTCCGGGCGCTGCCCACCCTGCCCAGCACTGAGCCGGGGCCTGCAGTGCAGGCCGAGCTGGTGCCCGAGCCCTACTCGCAGTTGTAGCCAAAGCAGACGACGTGGGAATCAGAGCAGTTGTGACAGGAGATGGTCTGGTACTGGTAGATGCCTGCAACACATAGGGGCAGCAGCAGGCTCCCCTGGGCCTCCTGGCCAGGCCACCACTACCTCCTCTGCCCCTCAGCCTGGACCGGGTCTCACTCACCACAGTGACGCTGACAGTCGATGTGGCCTGTGGGGTCACACAGGAAAAGCATTTTTTGTTTGTTTTTGCACAATGCAGGTTGAACCCAGGACCTGAGCTCTATCCCCAAAATATAGTTTCTACTTTGAGTCAAGAAATTGCTGAGAGGGCCGGGGATTTAGCTCAGTGGCTTAAGCGCCTGCCTGGCAAGTGCAAGGTTGTGAGTTCGATCCCTGGTATCAAAAAAAAAAAAATTGCTGAGAGCTGGGCATGGTGGTGCATGCCTGTAATCCCAGCACTCGGGAGGCTGAGGCAGTGAGTTCAAGGCCAGCCTGAACTGCATAGAGAAACTCAGTCTCAAAAAAAAAAGCTAAGTCACTAAGTTCCTGGGGCAGGGCTGGGCTCAAAATGTGATCCTCCTGCCTCAGCCTCCCACAATGTTGAAATGACAGGCGTCACCATCCCCAGCTAAGGACGGCACCTTTTACCAAACCCAGACTCTCTCCTGGCTTTGCCCAGTGCTGAGGGCCTGTCCTCAGCTTCATGGGATATGGGCACAGTTGGGTTTCACGATCCAGAGGGAAGGGGACCCCAAAGTGGCCTCCAGGGTGGAGGAGGAGGATTGCAACCCCCCGAGACCCTCAGAGAGATTAGTTTGGCGGGTGCCAAGGAAGGTGCTGGCAGCTGTCCCTTTGGGACGCTATTCCCTTCCCCCTCTGCCCGACTGCGGCTGGCGGCTCTGAGTCCCGGTCCCAGCACCGCCCTGCTCTGGGGCTCCTGACACCCTCGACTGGCGCTGGCAGCACCCCCAACTCACTTTTGATGACGGCGTTCTGGATGAGGTGCACCTGCTCGCGGAAGATGGATCGCAGCTCATTGGGGAAATACCCTGATGCCAGAGGCAGAAGAATGAGGTCAGGCTCGGGCGACGTGGCTGGGAACTGGGCAGGAGGTCCCTGCCTCGGCCTCGCGCGCCTTACCAGGAAAGTACATCTTCCCCTGGTACAGCTGATCCATCTTCCGAAACACGGTCCTCGCCACCTGCTCCAGGTTCTCCCGGGCTGCGGGTGGGAGGAGGAGGCCGGTGAGCCGCCCTGCCGAGCCCGGGGATCCCGCTGGACCCCGAGACTTCCCCGCTTTGGGCTCCACGCTCACTGATCTCCGCCGGGATGGCCAAGTGTAGCTCCCTCATCGTGTCCTGGCGCCAGTCGGTGAGCAGAGCCCCCGACACGGGGATGTCACCCACCCACCAAGACTTGAGGTTCACGTGGTGGCGGTAGAAGGAGAACTTGTCGGAGAAGTTATTATGGCAATGAAGGCAGCCGCGGGCCAGCGCAGCAGTCATACCCAAACACAGTAGTAGGGCCATGGCCCGCCCCCGCGTGCTGTCGGCCAACCAACGGTGGCCGCCCGCGCCACGCCCCTCCACCGCGCACCAACCAACGGCGTCCGCTCGGGCCCAGGGCCGCGCCCCCTGTCCTGCCCGCCAAACCTAGCTGGAAAGCGGTCTCAACGGGCAACTGACGACGCTGGTTCTGCTCTCAGGTCCCGCCCACGAGATGGCTCCACCCCTATTCTGGCGCCACTTCCCAGATAACACTTCACGCATGCGCCAACCACGAGAGCCAGCTCCGCCTTCCGGATTGGCCCCGCCTAGCTACTCATTAGCGAACAAGCTCCGCCTACAAATCGCTACCAACAAATAGGGAGTCAGCAAATTCTGTGGTTGCTAGGCCACGAGAGTACAGCCTAGCGCCTCCATCCGGGGCTCTCGCGGAAGCCTCGTCTCCATTCGGACAGGGACGCGGATCCTTTAAGGGAAGTAGGTCCGGCCCGCGGGTGCGGCAGGGGCGTGGCCTCCGCAGAGTCCCTCCGCGGGCGGCGGCAGGCACGGGCATCCCGAGACCCAGGCCAAGGCGACCGGCGGCGTGAGGCGATCAGGTGGGTGGCGGGAGGACCGAGGCGGGTGGCGGGTGTGGCTGCGACTCACGCAGGTCGGGTCTTCCTCAGCGACCCTCGGTGCTGGGGCCACGGAGCAGGTGCCACGGCGCCCCTCGTTCCCCGCCTGTTGACCTCGGGGCTCGAGTTTGCGTTATAGTTCATTGAAAAGAGAAGTGGCGTGGAAGATCGCAAAGTAGAGTCACAAAACGAAAGAAATCCCGGAGAGAGCCCGTGTGGATTTTTCTTTTTCCGAGTATTGAGAGAGGGTCCCGTGTGTTAGTTCGGGCTGGCCTTGAACTCGCCGTGTAGCCAGGATGGCCTCGAACTCGTGACATCCTCCTGCCTCAGTCTACCGAGTGCACCACCTCAAAAAGGCGGCGCATATCCCTAGGTTGCTGAGTTGCCCTGGATGGATTGGAACTTGTGATCCTCCTGCCTCAGCCTCCCAGAGTGCTGGTATTCCCCGAGTCCGCCACAGATACCTGCGGACACTTGTTTGTTTGAGAGAGGGGGTCTGTGTCCGGCCCAGCAAATGTTCTAGTAGCCCCGCTCTGCATTAGAGCAGTTGCATGAGAACCCCCAGGGCTAGAGCCCCCATCTCCGCGCTGGATGTGTTCAGCATGGAGTGCTTGATTTCCGGTACCGGGACTCGAACTCGGGATGTCGGGCTTGTCAGGCTGGCGCTGCGCCGCTGAGCTGTGTCCCCGGCGCCCGTCACGGTTTGGCCTGTGAGACGACTGGCTTTCCCCTTCTGTTCTGTGGGTTAGCTTCCTTGTCGGGCCGGCTTTTTTTTTTCCCTCCTCTCCACAGGAATTGCCTGATGCTTGAGTTTTGGAGGTTGTTTCCGAAGCAGCGCAGATTTGAGAGGGGACAGCTAGCGACAGCTATAGCGGGAGAGAGAGAGGAAGGCGGGTGAGGTGCTGGGGGCCTCCGTCTGTTATTAACTCATTGAGGCACGCATTGAGGCGGGCGCAGTGGCGCAAGCCTGTCATCCTAGCACTGGGGAGGCTGAGGCAGGAGGATCTCGGCGAATTCGAGGCCATCCTAGGGGAGACTAGGGAAACTCTAATGAGTCTGTGTTCCTGTTCCCTACTTACCAGTGTCCTTCCCTTCCCTGGAACCAAATCACACCCACCTCCAGCTACACCGCAACCGCAGCATCTTTCTCCCTCTCTTTTCCGGCGCTGGGGATTAACCCGCGGCCTTCCCACTGAGCCCTGTGGTGGGCCGAGGTGTCAGTAAATTGCCATGGATGGGGTGGAACTTGCTGTAATCCTGCCTCAGCCTCCCAGAGGGCTGAATTCTAAACTTTACCCTACGCCCCCCTTTCACCAAAAGCAAGAGCTGGATTTTTTTTTCATTGTGTTATTTTGTGCTAGAAATCTAACCCGGGGAAGAGCATTGTGCCCACCTCTGCGGAGGTTTTCAAAACCGCTATTTCAGTTCCTGAACTTGGTCAAGTTTTCCGATTTTAATCTAGTCCACTGGCCCGTGTCGTGTATAAAAAGTCCCGGGCCCCAGGGCCTCGGAAAAGTTCTGTGTCGCGTGGTTCCCTGCAGAATTCCCCCAGGCCGGCCCCACTGGGGCTTGGAAGTTCTGGGCATTTCCCGCCGAAGGGCGTGGCTCCCGATTTCCTGGAATTCAGGGGTTCGGATGCTTTAACCAGAAAAGGCAAACCCCACTTGAGAAATCTGATGCCGCCTAGGAGGGCTTCACTCCGAGCTCGGAGAGGATGTGCTTCCGTTTTCTCGG
>PVJX010026978.1:0-21348 GCA_004027295.1 Dolichotis patagonum | reverse complement strand
GTTCTGTTTTGTTGTGTTTAATTTTACTCCCTTTTAAAATAAAATTTAAAAAAATTTTAAAAAAATAAATAAATAAATTTCTGTTTTCCCATAATTAAAGAAATATTTCTTTTGAGGGGGGCACTGGGAATAAAACTCATGACCTTGCGTTTGCCAGGCAGGCACTTAAGCTGCTGAACTATATCCCTGGCCCAAAGAAATAGCTGTTAACTATGACTCTAATCTTTCCAAATGTCATGTTTGATATTTGCTCAGTTTGAGGTAAGATGTTACAATGTCTATCTCACCCTCTTTTTCTCTCTCTCTGTGCCTCGTTTCCCTCCTGCTTTCCTTCCTTCCCTTCTTTCTTCCTTCTTTCTTTCCCTCCTTCTTTCCTTCTTTTAAAATACAATTCTTGAGCTGGTTGTGATGTACACACCAGTGCTTGGGAGGCTGAGGCAGGGGGATCACTGCAAGTTTGAGGCCAGCCTGGGCTACATAGTGAATTCAAACCCACCCTGAACAATAAAGTAAGGCCCTGCCACAAACAAACAAACAAACAACATATAATTCTTAAAATCTAGTCAAGTTTAAACTTAAAATTTAAGCTGGATATTTTTCTAATAAATATATTATAGTTTATTTAATAATTCAAATTTAGTGGGATATTTTTCTAACGATTTAAACTTCTAAGTGACATGAGTTTTCTATCATGTCACTAACCATCTTCTAAATTAGTTGTACCTGACATTAAACAAATGTAACTCTTGTTGTTACTTAAGTTTGTTGAAATGTGGACTGAATTTCCATAAATACCTAATTATTTCTACAATAGATAATGTATACATATGTTATAAATACACTTCTTCATAAACTAACCCAAAGATCTAGATTAAAAAAAACTTATACTAGCTTCCGCCCAAGAAATGGCAGAAGAGAATGACTTGCCTATTGGCATTTATTTTTCTCTCTGGATGACGGGGTCAACATTACTGGTATAAGGTCGGCCTGTTACTGGTCTTTGTCTGTGCACTGCACCTGGGTCCTTAGCGACAGTCTGGCATACTGGAGAAAGGAGACATGGCAATATTGGGGTGGGAAGTAAACACTGACTGTACCCAGAGACATCAGCCCAGGCAACCTTAGCCATCGGTGAGCAGGGTGACAGTTTACCCTCTTGTCTGGCTGATTTTTATCCTTGAAAACTCAGGTTAAAGATCAACCACGTAAGAATTTCATCATAGTTCATCAATCATTGCCCCTGGTTGTTGTTCTGGCACTTTCCCTATGATTCCAAACATCCATTTACTGCAGCGCTTTGGACATTTCCTTGGAATTATTTCTGAATATATCCATTTCACTCACCAGACCATGGATATCTCAGGACAGTGACTTCTATCCTTGGATGTGAGATGTATCTCATAATTACAGTGAAAACCAGCCACATACCTAACACTCTGCGATGGGCATGAAGAAGAGAATGTGCAAAGTCATGTTGCTGCCTGATTGTACTGGGGGTTGTCCTCAATTACAGCCTTCCCCACTCTTTTGTTATGTCTCCTGAAATCAGCAATATAGAGACTTACAATTTTCTGATCATACCATATTATTTCATGCATCTCTCTGCCTTTAAATTTTTACATTTCACAGCATCTGCTTTGGAGAAAGAGAGTGCTCCCAAAACCCTACCAGTTTTTCAAGTCTCAATTCATGCATTATCTTCTCCAAGAAAACCCTTACATGGATCTCCACCTTTATCCTCTCAAAATGGATGTCCTTCCTTTATGCTCCCATAATACTCTTTCTTGTAAATGACTGGTCAGTTGCGTCTATACTCTCCATTTCTTCTAGAAAAAGATAATGATTGACATCCACAACAAACCAAATGTTCAATAGTCAGGTATACTGAGATGTTCACACACTTATGTACCTAAGCTGGAGGTTTGTAGAAATCTATTGTATTTGTTCTCCAACTATTTATTCCAGTTCTTTGTTAGTGTGGTAGCTGTCTTAATTAGATGTGATTTAAATAAATAATATGAGTGTAAAAAGAATTGATTTCTACAAAAATGGAGAGATACTTCAGAAAGATAAGCTGCTAAAAACTATACTGTTAGATTAATTGACAAGATTGTTGTTTCTCAAATTGTTTAAGTGCCTATAATCTCTAACTCCACTTTATAAAACTTGGAACTGAAAATTGTTGAAGATATATAATGAAAGTGATTTGTGAAGCCCTGGGCCCTATATCAAAATCTTAATTAAGTGTACACCTTTTAAATGTACACTTTATTTTATTTTAAGTAAAAACAAAATGTCTCAGGTATAAACGTATCATTTTTTACCTGTCCCAATCATGGTATTATATTGAAATGACGGGGTAGAGTCTGATTCCTTCAGTGACTCTGAGTTTCTTGACTATAGGGACCACGTCTTGCTTGTTTGGGCAAAGCTTGTACATGGGAAGAGTGTTTGGATCCCAGAGAACTTTTTAAAGTGCTTCTTTACCCAAAGGGATGCTACACTTTTTTTTTTTAACAAGGGGTTTCAACAATTAGGTCTCTTCTGGCATTTATGCATTTTAGCCACTAGAGGACAATGTAGTTGCCTTCCTTTGTAATAATCATAGGGGTGGTGTCTTCTTGTTGCTTGCCTCCTCTAAAGTCATGAATCCTCCCAAAAAGCATGGGGGGGACCCTGTGACCTAAATCTCTCACCAACAATGGCATTCTTTGTATATGCTCCCCCTATTTATTTTGATGACTTGACTGATTGCAATTTTTCTAAAGAACAAAAGGACCAACTAGTAAGCACCACCTTGTTAAACTATTCAAGCCAAACCAGTTTCTGGAAAGAAGAAAAGAAAATAGGGGGGAAACCCAACACTCATGTGAATGTTGTAAGTAACATCAAGGATTATAAATTGTATAATGTAGTCTGTAGTGTTCTACAGGGCAGTCTTGGAGAGTGCAGTGGCAGAAGTTATGGAACACTGAGAATGTGTACATTTGGAAGGACAAACCTAAACCTCAACTTTGTTCCTTTCCTCTGCGTGATTCCTCTCTGTGTTCCCACATGCTGAATCATAGGCTCCATGAACTGAGCTTCTAGGTGCTCATATTGTTGGCAGGAATACTCCATCAGAGGGTAGCAAGAAAAGAATTCACGACAATGCCTTTAGGAAGAAAGAACCTAGCTGAACACAGCGATGCATGCCTGTAATTCCTGGGAAATAACTTTTTTAAAAAAAATTTTTAGTAAGTTGCCATACTGGATTATGACTGAACTGATGATCTGTAATGTTAAGGGTCATGAACAACCCAACTTGAATCAGAGGAAACTGAAACTTCCCAACTGAGATCTCCGACCCTGCAAATCTTTTTGCCCTCTTTTTTTTTTTTTTGTACTGGGGATCGAACTCAAGACCTTGAGCTTGCCAGGCAGGCGCTTATGCCACTGAGCTAAATCCCCAGCCCTTTGCAAATCTTTGGATGAGTTAAGAGAAGAAAATCTGTTCCAAAGTACAAATTTGAAAAAAAAAAAAAAACCATTAAATCTAAAACAAAATGAACATTCTGTTCTATAATCATCACGGGGTCTTGAAATAGTGACCTAATGGCTGAGTAGTAGAGTGTTGAGAGAGCACTGGGGGAGTTGGCTGTCCTAACTACTGATTGTAGTCAAATCACCTCCCTCCCCTGAGCACCAGTTCTACTTTGCTAACACGTAAGCTACAGCAATATGGAAATTGGGCAAATGATCTCAAACCCTATCCCAGAACTAAACCATTATATATGTCTTTTCCAGGAAGTAGTTTTCAGGGATTTACCCTTAACTTCCTTCTGTTTCAAGAACACGGCTTTGTGTTTTTAAGACACAATATGAAGAAAATACATCATGAAAACTAAACAATTTCTCAATCAGTACTTAATTTACCTTCTTTTAGAGCAGGATTTGGCAAGGCCCAGATATGCTTGGAACTAATGTAAGATCTTTTCTAGTGAAAAGAACAGGGTGTTGGCCTTTAAACTCACTTAAATTCAAAATGTGCTAGTTTGTGTATGGAACAGAAAGGCACTATTTGGCCCTTGGCTATTACATATGAAGGGAACAATTGCAATTTATTCAAAATGTGTAAGTAAAGAGTCTGCCCTTTCAGGACTGCAGACATGCAGGCTGACTATTAAGGTTTCGGACTCCTAATTTATTTTTCTTTCCCACCTTCCCATGGAGAAGGGAAGTCTATGAATACTCAGATCTTCATTCTGGAAACTGGCAGTCTTCCAGAAATACTATTAGGTATGAAAGAAAAATTCCATCCTTCACATCCTTAGAATATGAGATCTCCAGCCTTCACACAGAAGGAAGACCAGAGTTGCACTAACTGTGGCCTTTGTATGTCTTGGTTTTTGTGTGGCTGCTGTCACACTGATCTGCTTGTGGTAGGGAATTAAGGCATAAAGGATGTGAAACCCAATGGCAGTCCCCCAAGATGTTGCCACTATAGTTGCACCTTACCCCTGTTTGTCTCTTTGGAGAGATGCCTCATACTGGTAAAACCCATCCCAATTGACAAAATTACTGTAAGTACTACTGTAGGAGAATATTGGGGGACGGACTAACCAAGTCTCTGAGCTGCCATTGGCCATGGCGTGGGGCTGACCTTGGTCTTGACATGGTGAAGAGGTGTGATACCTCTCCTGGCAGCCTATTCCGTGAGATCACCATCAGCTGAAAACCAGTGAGTGCCTGTAAACCTTTTGGCGTGCTGCCCAGTGCTTACTGCGTGGAGAGCCCAGTTGCCTTATCACAGTGCAGGGTGATGCTGGTGTACAAAGTCTGCACCTTGGAGGCTGACAGTCCTGGTCTGAATCCTTTGGCATATAATCTTGAGGAAGTTTGACTGCCTCTAATGCCACATCTGCAAATGGACTTGCTGTCTGGGGCAGGGCCGGGAAGGGGGCCACGTGATAATGAAGACAACGATCTTGAGCAGGGCGCAATGGGGGCGCAATGAGGACCCATGAAAATGCTGAGTCGTTTTAAGCACATGAGGATGAGCTGCGCTTCAGAGTCCTCTGAGTTCACGCCACCACGCGCATCTCTGCGCTTAACCGGACAACCTCCTGGGCCCCAGCGGGGTCCTCGGCACGGTGCGGGGTGGGGTCGAGGGCGCCCGGGCCCCCCGGCGTCGGGGCGGGGGCGAAGCGGGCCCTGGCGCTGCCAGCCCGCGGCCGCCAGGTCGGGCCCGGGTCCCCGGCTGGGCGCTGCCCGCGGGGCGGACGCGGACGGGGCGGAGAGGAGCGCGCGGGAGGAGGAGGAGTAGGAGAAAGGGGCTGGTCAAGGGAAGTGCGACGTGTCTGCGAGCCTTTTTATACCTCCTTCCCGGGAGCCGGGCAGCCGCGCCGCCGCCATCCGTGCCACCTTCGTCTCCGTCGCTCAGGTCCCGGAGTCGAGCTCCGCCGCAGCCGCCCAGCATGTCGGGGGTCAAGAAGCAGAAGACGGTAGGCTCCGAGCCGCCCGCCTCCCCGCCTCCTGCCCCGCCGCGCCGCGCCCCCGTCCCGGCGCCCTCGGGGAGGAGCGCAGCGCTGCGCCGCGGCCGAGGCTCGGGCGCCGCTGCGAAGCCGCCGAGGGGACGGGAGGCCGGGCGGGCGGCTCCCTCCTCCGCGCCTCCGCTGCGTCCGCTGGAGCTCTGCCCGGAGGGACTCCGGAGCCCCCAGAGCGGGTCCGATCTGGGGCAGGGACCGGGGACAGGAAACTCCCTTTCTTTCCCTAGAGGTTCCAGACCCGCAGTGGCTGCCTCCCCCTCCGAGCGGGCAGAGTAGGTGCTGGGCTGGGCGGGCTCCGGCTCTCGCTAGACCGACCCCTGGGCACACATAAGCCCCGGGCTGAGGGTTTTGACCACAGAACCTTCTTGGAGGCTATTTAAGTGACGGACTTTGAGAGAAGAAACTACCACTGGCGAACTGAAGGAACTTGCATTTCTAGGCTGGTAGGACTTAGCCTGTAGCAGGAGCCTGCACCGTGTTGGCGTCAGGTGGCACCTCGAACTCAGGAGTGAGAGGAGGTGGCTCCTCCGTTTGGTGAAGTAAGACGTAGGGACTGTTTCCAGCAGGTACAGTTTTCTGCAGAATGGCTCTGAGCTGGCTCTTACAAATTTTCCGTCCTTAAAAATAGCAGCAGTTCTGTTGGCCAGCTGCACATCGGTAAAGGTGGGGAGAATGGCAGCTACTCACCGGCTCTAGGAGTTGGAAGGAGTCCCTCAGACAGCTTTTGTTTTTTTGGTTTTTTGTTTTTGTTTTTTTTTTGTACCGGGGATCGAACTCACGACCTCACGCTTGCCAGGCAGGCACTTAAGCCACTGAGCTAAATCCCCGGCCTCTCAGACAGCTTTTGGTCATCCCACGTGGTCTTCAGGGCTTGATTAAAATAATCCCGTGAAGTAGTCTATCTGCTGAACATTCGTTGTTAACCATCACGGTGCAACACTTAGGTGATTGTGGTGGTTTCTAAAAGAGAAGTTCTCTCTCAGACACTTTGGCAAGTAGTAGGTGCTCAATAAATGTTTAAACATCTTATATAAGGATTATCATTGAAATATCTTTGAGGAGTACAACAGTATCTGTCCTGGGCTGAAAAGTGTGGAAAACCAAGAAGGTGGGCAGGAGAGCAGAGGGGCTATGCGAGGCCTAGAAGTATGGCTCCAGTGGCAAGGGAAGATAGCGGGGACTCTGTACCCGTGGGACACCAAACTGGACCACTGGGAAGGTGGCATTAGTTTAAGATAGGACACCAGTCGGGATCCGGCCGCCTCTTACAAGGGCGATTTTGAAGTGGAGCATTTCTCCATACTGTTCTAAATGACAAGCTTCTGTAATGGTCATTTTTTATAGCAGCGGAACTACATTCTCATCTCTTTGCTTCAATCAAGAATTACTTCCGGGGCTGGGGATTTAGCTCCGCAGCATAAGTGCCTGCGTGGTACCAAAAAAAAAATTACTTCTGGCCGGCATGGTGGCACAAGCCTGTAATCCCAGCAGTTGGGAGGCTGAGGCAGGAGAATTGTCTTAGGCCAGTCTGAATTATACTTTGAGACTGTGTCTCAAAAAAACAAATTTTCCTTTAGGATCTGATGGGGACTTTGTCAAGCATTAGTCAGAAAAGTCTGAATGGGCTCTTCATACTTTCAGTTAGCAGGGGCTTGTTGAAGTGAAACCTTGAGGACAGCGTTTTTTACACAACCATTGTGGGGGCTCTGCATAGTCATGAGTGGGGAATTTGAGGACCAGGTTTTGGATTTTGTGTGTACCCATTTTGAGCATTCTGGGGCAAGGGGTCTATACAGGATTGAATAACCATTAGAAACAGTTGACTGAAGCAAGACTTCAAAAATTTTATTTTGCCTAATGCAGTTGTGATCCAGATACCAACCTGCGTTCCCAAAAGGGCCAGATTATTGGTACTATTTACGGCAAACCAGTTACAAATGCATATAAAATCTCTCCAGCCTTAAATGTGAAATTTTGCAGTCTAAGACCTGCACATATATGAGAAGTGTGAATTAATCAAATTATTTGAA
Source organism: Dolichotis patagonum (assembly GCA_004027295.1). Lineage (NCBI taxonomy): Eukaryota > Metazoa > Chordata > Mammalia > Rodentia > Caviidae > Dolichotis > Dolichotis patagonum. The sequence continues at coordinate 13,790 of PVJX010026978.1, read as the reverse complement.
AAGTGAGCCTTACTCATATTAGAAGCCAGTCCAGGAATGAGGCTGGGCTGATCTTATTTGGAACTTGGAATACTACATTGTTTTCTGTGTTATCAGCAGGGGAGGGTCAGCTCTTGCAGCAGCCACCTTAATGGCTGTGTTTGTCGAGGCCTTACTTTATGTCAGATGGTGACAATCTGAACCCTTACCTAGGTGGAAGACACATACTGATAGTACCGATACACCAAAGTTATCCACGACTGTGTTAGCAAGTTTTTCTTCCCAACAAAACATCTCTCCAGTGCTTTTTTGTCTGCTTTCTAGATGAATATGGCCTTTCAGTTCAGACCACTTTAGGAAGAATAAATAGTTTTGGGTTAAATCAAAGAGTATCAGATTATTTTTTCATAACTTGAAAGAATGAAATGTTCTTTTTATAAAGGTAATATTTTTCTTCTGTGCTAGAAACCAAAGAAACATTTACTAGTCACATCCCTCCCTCCACCCTGACTTATCTCCAACCCCATGCCCTGGATACCCAGAGGAACAGAGGAGGTGTACTGCCTCCAGAGGACTGGGGAGAAGGGAAGACCTTTCTTGTTCAGCATTTCCTGATTCACATTTTTTCAAGGCCCCTATAGATAATGTTGTGAAGATCTTCAAATAGTCAACTGAAAAATTACATTATTTAAAGGGTCAAATAAGTCTATGTTGGGAAGGAATGAAGCGGTCTAAAAACCCTTATGTGCATTTTCCTTATTATTGAAATTCTGTACAATGCTACATTATTTTCACTGGAGTAGCTTGTTTGAAAACTATTTGAAGATACTGCCTAAGGTAAATGTGGATTTCTAAATGAGAAGCCCCTGGAAAAAAAAGCAAGCACTTCCTAGAACCTTGTACTCCAACATACTGGCTTCCATCTCATCTTCACAGAAGCCCCCATTTCAGAAAACTGAGCCTTGCACAGAGGATGTAGCACCCTAATAGAACACCTGCCTGGCATGCATGAGGCCTTGGATTGATCCAGCACCACAAAAAGAAACAAAGCACAGAGCCTGGTCCCTAGGGGAAGAGAAATACCAGGCAGAGGGCACAATTTAAATTCAAGTCTGTCCAACATCAAAGCTTCTGCTCCACTGAACCTTTTTGTGCCAGGAGGTAACCTCTCTGGCCTCTTGTTTCCTCATCTGTAAAATGGAATAATAATGGCCTTTGTTATTGTTACACTATACTCTTGTGGTTTGGCATAACTTAGAAGAAAGCAGGCCAATCATACTGTTCTGAAGGCTTAGTAAATGACAACTGCCAGCATATTTACTAAGGGAAAACAAAGGTAGAAGTGTAGACATGACAACTGAAATCCTTATTGTAAAAAGCTGGGTAAAAGACAAAACAATTAAGGAACCCAAATATTGAATTGGTAAATTTTTGCCAACAGCTTTGATTAAGAAAGGCAGTCTATGTATTAGTAAATATTGGTCTAACTTCTCCCCACCCTTCCTGTACCTTCAGCTGTTTCCAGAACTACCCTAAAAATCAATGTTTCTCAATTCATGCTATGATTCCTAATAATAGGTAGATCTGTTTGGACTTTAGTATAGTTAAAGATAAATGTAGTTAGGTGGTGGTGCTGCATAGCTGTAATCCCAGCATTCTGGGAGGCTAACACAGGGGAATCACAAGTTTGAGCCGAGCCTGGATAGCTTAGTAACTTACCAAGACTTTGTGCAAAAACGAAAAATAAAAAAGGGTTGGGGGTGCAGCTCAATGCAAAGGTTCAATCTCTAGTATCATACTTCCCCCCAAAAAAGATAAATGTAGTTAGCATTGAGCTTTGTATCTCTTTGTGATGGCTATCTTTGTCTTTCATCAGTTTTCCGTTAATACACATGACTCTGTGGTTTGCCAAGGTCATAATTAATCTTAGCCCAACCAGGAAACCTTTAGAAAATGAGAATCTGAGAACGAATCAATATAGACATTCCTCATTTAATGGCCCAGTCACATTCCTGTTGCAAGGTCACCAAATGAGAAATCGTATAGCGTATGTTTATTACACTGTTTAGAACAAAGAAATGGAGGAAAGTTCATTCACTTTTATTTGCGTAACTCTTACATTCAGTACTATAATGTATAACAACATCAAACTATAGTACTATAACCACACAGTGAAATCAGTGAAAATTACAGTGTTGTTTAAACAAGGTACACTGTACCAAAAAAGACATTGAAGCTCCGTAATAAAATGTACAAAGCTGAACATAAAAAGAGACGGGTCATAAGTCCGAGTATGGTTCCTAAATCTGAACTGCATGCTTCGTTTATTAAGTCCAAATGGTTGTTAAGTGGTATGGTGTAAAACAGCCACTATCTGTAATGGCAATCTCAGTCCTAAAATATTACTGTTTATCTCAGAATATATCACTACATAGTAATAGGCATTCATTAGTCTTTGTGTTTGGAAGTCTTAGGAAAACTAGGAAGGTAGAGATAAATAAACATAAATATAATGGTAGCTCAAATGGCTTTTTGGCCTCTGGGGAATCTTTAAACATCACAGCTGAAAGGACACCTGTCATGAAAAGTGGCACAGAGTATGTACTCAATAAATATTTTTGAATAAATGAATGAATGGCTCCAGAATTCATTAGAGCATGAATTTGTTCTTAAGATCTATATTTTTACTAGGTTCTCGACTGTCCCCTCTTATCTGTCGGTTCTTGCAATCTGTGTTATTTTTGACTAGGTATTTGTCATTTTAGATGAAAAGTTACTTTCAGGGAGTCATCGAGGCTTAGAATGACAGCTATTTTCAAAGGAGATTTGCTTTTGTTTCTGCCAAATCTTAGTCTGTGACAACTTGAACTTGACTTGCCATTTCTTTTAGACCACCCGAATGGTGTGAATTTGGGTTGCAATGTCACACCTAAGATCTAGGTCGTGGATATCCACCCTCTTGACATATGCTTATATGTGACAGTGACTGTTTTTAGGATGTCTTTCAGTGGGAGGTGGATTATTCTGTTTCACCCTTATTTTTAGGATATGTTTCTTAAGAGCCCAGCTTCATGTGTGGAAGACATTTAAAATTTTCCCCATTTGTCTGAGGGCTGCATTCTGATTTTTGTTCCATTTCCAGCAGCAAGGCTACTGAAGTCCATTCAGATATACTCCTATCTGCAAATATGGTTTCAAGAAGATAAAAGTATCTGCCTGCTTGCTTACCTCTCTGAATTCCTGCTTTCCCCCAAGATTTGACCTGGTAGTTTGTTTCTGTTTCATGGGCTATTTTCCGATTTAAAATATTTTATATCATAACCAGAATTTTTAGTTATTTTTCAGTGGAAGGAAGAATCTAAATGACCTAAGCCATCTCTGCTGGAAACATAAATCTCTGCCTTTTCAATATTCCTGTGTATCACTAATGTTTTATATCATACCTATACCTTATTACCTTTTTCATTCTTATAAAGGGAGTACTAAACACATGAATTTGTAAAAATGAGAAATATATAAGTCGATGTTTTCTCTTAGCAATGTTCTGAGGGAGGAAGGGCTGTCACCCTATCTTGGTGGCCTTTGCTTGTGCAGACACCCTCAGAGGTATGTATTGTCCTCTCTGGTCCTTGGTATTGGTCTATTTAGTTGCATCTTGCCTGAAGGGCCTCCTTGGTTTGAACAATTCCACTCTCTGCGTCCACGGCTCTCTTGGGCATCTCGAGATCATTGTGTTGCTTTACTACAACTCTGGGACTCTCGGGAAACTTGATACACTAGTTAAGGTCCTTGATATTTCTCCACTACCCCCAGGAGTGTAAGAACAGCTCTTGATCCTTGGTATTCCTCCACTACCCACAAGAGTGTGGGACCCAGCCTCTGACCATGCTGGGACTTTGAGGCACTCTGGAGATTGCTGAAGTCCACCTGGGCTTCTTCTCTGAGATCAGAAGCACGTCCTGCTGTAATGGTCCTCAAAGCTATTTGCCCCCTCTCTCTCAAGTTCAGCACAGAGGCAGGACATTTTTTCCTCTCTAACTCATCCTGGCTCCTCAGCTCCCTTTGTTTCTTTTCTAATAAAGACAATATACAGCTCTCCTAAAAAGTTAATTGGTTAATCAATAATAAGGCTTAGATTTGGTTTCTTTCTCTTTCCTTTCTCTTTCCTGCCTTTTGATCATCAAAAGACAGTTTCAATTTAGAGTAAATTGGTATACAAGATAAAAAGAATTTTTTTTCTCTCTATAAAAGTGCAGCCAATTAAAAGCTGAAATATAACTTGGCTTCTGATTACACATGGCTTACAGTGGGGTTCTCATTACTGAGCTGGTATGACTTCTGTAAGTCTTATCAGTAACTCTCTACATTTTAAATTTTTTCTGGAAGTTGATTTTGCTATAATTGGTGTTGTGGAAGCATGACAGACTTAGTCTGTATAGTATCAAATATTAACTTTCAGCAATAAAAGTATATAGTCTGTGGTCTGTTTGGTTTTCTTTTCTTTTTTTTTTTTTTTTGTTTTGTTTTTGTGGTGGTACAAACTCAGGGCCTTGTATTTGCTGGGCAAGCAGTGTACCATTGAGCTACATCCCCAGCCACCATTATCTGTTATGAAGCGTTTCTAAAACAGTTACATAAATGTATTGTGTCAAATGCTGCATCATTAATAATGCTCATTTCTATTAATATTTGCTTTCAACATCTTATTAATATCACCTTTACAGGTTTTACTATAAAAAATGATTTTTTTTGTCCATGAAACATCTACAAGCTGTCTAATAATACTTTAACTTGTACCTACTGGGTGCTTCTAAATTCATTTGCAGACTTTAGTTACCTGACTTAAACCACCTACAATAAAATCTGACGTTTTTATCTTCACACACTTCATTCATCTACACCTTTTCTCAATCATTAATTTATGGGAATTACAGTTTATGTCTTCCCAACTTACAGCAAAAAAGGCAACCTAAATGATGATTTTTATTTCCATATTTTATCTAGCATTAAAAACCTGAATTAACTTTTTGGTCCCCTGCTGGTGATCCCACTGAATATTTTTTCTTTTGTTTGTTTTAATTCCTAAGAGCCTCAAAGATCTTTTCTCATTTCAGTTCCTATCAAAATCCTCATTTATGTCCCTGAGCAAATATTTATTAAATGACCAAACTAGGAACTCTGTTACAACTGACTCTAGCTATTGAAGCCGCAGGCTGTGTGTCCTTTACCTATAGATTTTAGTTCATTCAAGCTAAATCTGTGTCTAAACACAGCATATAGTTTCTCCTGCAGTGTTCCACCCACACCCTTTCTATTCCATAAACCTTCTGCCAGTGAGTCTCACAGTGGCCTTGAGCCAAAAGCCATAACATTTCCAACAGGCTTTTCTTACATATTAAATCCTTTTTTTTTTCTCCACTAAGTTAACTTTTAAAAATTATTTACTTCTTATTCAGGCTGCCCTCACTCTAAAAATGTGTAGGTGTGTTTTAAAGAATCCTAGCTCTTCACCCTGTGAGGATAAGAGCCATCTCTCCAAGCCCTGTGCATTATACCGGCCACACGGTGTCCCAGAGCTCTGTTCAGTTCCCTGGCCATCTTCCCAGCAAACTGATCAGTGAGGCGTGCACTGAGCTGGTACTCTAACACCCAGCCATGCACCTAGTGTTTTCTTTACCATACACCCTTTGAAAATATCCTGTCCAGTTCCTATAGCTTTGCTTCTTTTTTTATTTGTAAAGAAATATTTTCTATAAATAAGACAAAAACTCTCTCCCGGCTTGCTTATCAGTGAATCACCTTACACCTAGACTTGTTAGCACTTTGTTCTGACAACTGGAATTAGAAATACAGACCAAAAAAGCAATATTTGAAAGATGTAATTGTGCAGTTTCAGAACAGTAGGCCTGTTTCTCTTCATAAAATTCAACCCATTTCCCCTTCACCTTACTCCTTAAACTGTTTAATCATGAGAGAGAGATTGAGAGAGAGAGGCCAATGATTACATAGTGTACAATGTAGATAAAACTGTATTAGGCAGAGCTGGGTTTGGTGGTACTGCCTGTAATCCCAGCACTTGGGAGGCTGAGGCAGGAGGATTGCTGCAATTTCAAGGTCAGCCTGGGCTACATAGTGAGTTCAAAACCAGTCTGAACTACATAGTGAGACCCTGTTTCAAAAAAGAAAAACAAAAAATAGTAGGCAGAAATCTGAACAAATTCAGTGACACACTAAAGCGTCAGTTTATCCTCAAATCCATCCATTTCTTTCTTGTTTGTGAAGTATCAAAAAGTTCATTACAATAATCATACAGTCCTGCTAGCTAAATCTACCTAATTTGTTGAGTCCTCTTAGAAGATCTTTTCCTCAGTCATAGAGAATAATTTCAACTCTTGCCCCAATGGAACACCATTACGACCATGTTTTGGGTAGTTGCTAAAGGGGAAGAGGATATTTTGCATTCATCCCTTGGGTTTGAATTAGCCACATAGATAAGCAAAGATCCATATAAAATCTATTTACTAAAATTCCAAATTTGGGATTCCCATATTTTACAGGACTTTCACTTTTTGAAGCATGTCTTAGTAGGAAATTCTCCTCAAATATGATCTGTTCAGGCCAGCATTTACTGAGCACTTATGCAACTTGTACCACCAGTCCAAAGATTAATTCAGTGCGTTAATTTATCTAGTCTGCACCACCTCATTAGGCAAGTTTGTGAACAGATCATCAGAAGGGAATCCATTTAACTCAAATGAATCTTTAGAGATTTACCCAGGGGAGAAGCTAATATCTTACCAGCTTCTCTGTGGTTAAGAAGTTGTTTATTTCACAGAGAGAATGAAGCATAGTGCCAGCCAGCCAACACAGATAAGTCATAGTGTAACCCATCGTGTACAACATTTTGGCAGCTGTCTACCACTAATATCTCAAGGTAATAATGAATTCAATTTAGAGACATTCCTCAGCAGATTTTTTAAAAAAGTAAGTGGCATAAGTTAGCAAATACCTGTTAGTCTCATTGCCATACACATTTCTTTCCTTTTGGTGACATAGGTGAATAACTGAAAATAAATTTCTTTTGTTCATAGAATCAATGAGTATGAGGAATAATTTTATTGCCTAGCTTTACTGCTATGACAATGTTCAGTGAATGTAAGCAGAATGATTTGTTTCCAGAGGCTGCTAATGCTTGAGCCAAATCGTAAGTGTGATTTGTAGATGATAAAAGGAAACAAGGCTACCAATGAATTTTCCACATAATAAAATTTTGACTCAACTGGAGTTCAAGGCTTAAGAATTTTGGCAATCATATACTGCTTGAATTCCATTAGAAATCAGTGAGGAGTACCTAGAAACTGTGATATTATAAAAGGGATCTCCCATTATATTGGGAAAAAATTGGGAGGGATTGCTTTATTCTGTCATAAATTGAGGGAGTCCAAGTTTTTCAGCGATCCTATTTGGTAACTTAGTGATAGGTTTGAAGAAGGTTGGATTTCCATTCTTGGGTGACCACGCTTTATGTTGAAGAGGGCCATGTTGGCTGAGTGTAAGGCAAGAGATAAAACTGGAGTCTTTTACCTGAGATAGTTTACATTATTTGAATGAAAAAAATAGTAGCTACTGCACAGAAATTGAGTCACATGATCTGTTTTCATGGTGAGGTACAAAACCCTGTCTGAAGGATGTGTTGTCTTCACACAGTCAGCTACAATTAGTGAATGGAAAGATCTGGGTCATCATAAATAACTGGTTTATTCCATTTTCTTTTCAGGGTTGACGCTGTAATTGACAAAGCCTTATGAGCACCACATTATATTATTAGTTCTTGTAGACATAATAAACTCCCTTGGGGAGGCATATTCACTTGAATTCTCCAAATAGGGGGAAGAACAAACTTTTATCATGAGAGTCCATGTGATGTCCCACTCTACAGTAAACTGGCAAGGGAGTTGGTGTTTAAATCCCTGTGTGCTTTAGGGTGCACAAATGTAAGTGGCACAGCTAGAACATGAATGCCATGCTTTCTGCTACCCACCCCCGTTAACATAATGCGTGTAATGGACTCTAAATGGCTGTGAGAATAAAAAAGTATTTTGAGTATTTAAACATGCATGTTATTTTTGTCTTTATGAATGCAGATTATGCAGTGAAGAAACTACAAAGACACTGTGGTGGCTTTGAAAGTGGTTTTACTCAGAACCTTTTTGGAATGTCGTATAAACTTTAGGAGATGTGAATTTTAGCAAATACTGTCAAAAAGCAATAAATGTCAGTTTGGGTGAGCTCTGTGGCCAGTTTTCAGAACAGTAATCCTTGGAATTGAACCCAGTATTTCACCTTAGTAATACAAGGCTTCAGTGTTCTAGTAAATGAATGCATGCACTCAAGAATAAGTGTCCTTAGAAGTAATTGTAGCGACTTACATGTAACTCTAGACCTTGCCTTGTTCATTATGTGAGTGCCGCACAGTTGAGCATTCATGAGCTACAAGTTCCCAAAGCTCCACAAGCTATGGGCCTGTTCTTAGATGGACTGGTATTTCCACAGCTCAGCACAGCATTTTAGTCTATCATGGTTCAAAGAGCCTGTGTTGTATACACAACTTCATTACAAGAAGCAACTGCAAAAGAATATTAAGAATATAGAGGTGGCAGAGTCCAGCCTGCAATAAGACATCAGCAGGGAGCATGTCAGCAGGCAGCTGGGACTTGGGTTGAACACCGTAATCATGTGGTTTAGAGCATCTTCTCAATACAGTTATACATGTCAGGAGATGCAATTTGAGGTGTTCTGTGTTCCCAGGAGGGTAAAATCATGTGTAATCCTTCATTTTATTGTAGTCATGAAGACTTATTTATTAATTATCCTAGCAGTACTCCATAACGATTACATAAGGATTACAAATCACAGATGAGGACACTAAAACAAAGAGGTGAAATAAATTTCCTGAGTCTTCTTGAGGGCCATTGCAATAGTGGAGATAACCCATGTTTACCAATTTCAGTGGCCTTGTTCTCTGTTTTATCTCAGAGCAGACAGTATCTCAGTGATAGCTGAATGTCATTGGAATGAAGCCTTTCTTAGTGGGATTGCACCAAGTTAATTGTATGTTGTGAAACATGATAGGGCCTATTTTTCATTGGGAGACCTAGAGCTGTAAATGTTATAATACATGAATTTAATGATTCATCTGATACATAATTTCTCCCCGTACTGAAGATTGAACCCAGGGCCTCTGCGCTGAGCTACATCCCCAGGCATTTTCTAGGCAAAGGTTGCATTTCCTATCCTCTTGCCTCAGCCTCTCAGACTGCTGGGATTATAGTGTGCTTGTACCATTATGCCTGGCTAACAAATGATCCTGGCTAACAAATGATACAGAAAGTTGTACATTCAAGGTTTTTTTACCCTTTTTTTAATGTATGTATGTATGTATGTTTATTTTATTTAAACCGCTGAATTACATCCTTGTTTCTATGGAATAGAAAGTTTCTATAGAGTTTTTTTCTGAATTACATCCTTGTTTCTATGGAATAGAAAGTTTCTATAGAGTTTTTTTTAATCTATGTATCATCATGGTTGGCCTTACATTTAATTGCAGATAAAATGTAGAAATGGTTAGTCCCTTTAAAACATCCATATAGACAGAGGCTTGTGGAAAGAGAAGTGTACCAGGGTCAAGGAGGTATCAGGGAAGCCTTGCTCAAATGACCAGTGCTTAGCAAGTTACATTCTGGGGATCAAATACACTCTACTGCTTGTTTTCGTAAGCCTATTAACTAAGAGTGCTTCTTATAGTTTTAAAAGATTTGGGGGATATCAAAGAAAAGGTTATATTTCAAGGCATGTGCAAAGAATAAGAAAGCCAAATTTCAGCGTCTATAAATGAAGCTTATTGAAACCCACCATGCCCATTTTATAGTCTCTGTGGCCATGCACACAGCAAGGAGGGGTACTCTTGACAGCCTGTGAGGCCTGCAGAACTAAAATGTGCTCTCTGACCCTTCAAGCAAAGCTCACAGTCACCCAGCACAGGCAGTCTCAATTCTGACGCCAAGGCCACTGCTTGTCAGTGTGTCCTTGGATGTGTCTGAGTTCCAATAGCCAGGTGCCTTGCTGTCCTTCACGACCCCCACTGACTTGTTTACTGCACTGGCGTTAGTTTTGTTTTTTAATCTTATTTAAAGAGGAAAAAAACCAAACAAAACAAAACAGAATAAAGGGTAGTAACAATACAGAATTCCAAGGAAAAAAGGAAAAGAACAAAAAAAAAAAAGAAAGAAACCATTACTTGATAAATTACATACTGACATCTTGGAAGTAGTTGTTCAAATTACAAAATTAAAACATGCAAAGTAGACATTCAAACCCTGAGACAGTTCTGCTCCACTATCTGACAAAAACAGTAATATGGTTATCCATTTTACACGCTTAAAGATACATGCAATTATATCAAAAGGGTAAAATTAAACACAACAAAATAGAACAAAGCAGATCACAAGAAAGCAATGCAAGAGACACAGACCTCAAAGCTAGACAATCAGAGATATTCACCCTCCATCTATCACATTGACTCCCATTTTCCTCCAAGCAGCCATCCACATTGTCACATACAGGGAATTCACATGAAACAACATAGTATGGAACCAATCTGAACAGGATGAGGAAGGCACCTCAGGTTCTCAAGACCAGACAATAGGGAAGCCAACAATGGCCGCCATACTGTCCCTTACTCTCCTCAAAACAGCCATCCATACCCTCATCTGTGCTGAACCCAAACAAAACAAAACAAGGTAAAATCACTTTGAACAAAGAATGATAGCATTGCTGGACTTCACATCATGACATTACGGAATCAGCACTGGGTACTGTAGTGTCTCTTTTTCTTCAAAGTAGCCACGCATTTCAACATGCATTATATAGTTGGTTCTTGCAAACTGTTCACAAGCTCTACACATGCATGAGTCTCTACATGTATATCTATCCTCTTTGCACTACAGTGAAAAACAAAACAAAGCAAGACAAAACAATTCCTAGAAAAGCATGAAGCAAAAAAGTCATATAAAACCACAATACAAGGTGATCTACAATGGTTACCATGATGTCTCAGCAGTATATACCAACATCAATAAAAACGAAGCATTGGAGATATTATAAGACTTCAAAAGCAGGCATTAATCAAACCAGAGTGGGTATCTTAGTGAATCTTGTCATCTTCAGTGTAGTTGCCCATACTCTTGGACTTGATGCTATCAATCATAACAGATTTGAATAAAATCAGTCAATACAGAGTAGCAATCTAACAAACCAGATTCAAATAAGATCAATCATAATAAGTCAGTGTAAGTTATACAGGGCTTCAGATTAAGTTGATAGGAAATTAAGGATGACTACCATATTATGTCCTCTTATTTTTGGGATAGCTGACCGTGCCCTCAAATCTAGTGTAAGTAGACAAACTGAAACAGCATGTAATCCATCTAAGCAGAGTGGTGAGAATAATGTAGATTATAAATCTTGTTACCCTACTAACAATATCCTCTGCCTTCCCTTTTTAGACAATTCCTCCCCTTTCACTCCCACAGGGTGCACTGCTTACCTTGGGTCCCACTGCTTCCCTATACAGACCATCTCAATGGATCCTGTCTCCAGATCTACTCTGCCTGTGTTTCTTTTTGTTAGTATATCGAGGCCATCTATATTAGAGATTACAGCCAATCTTCTCTGCCTCATTTCTGCTATTCTATTTTTCTGCCATTGGTTGTTTATTTTTCTCTTTCATTCCACTGTCTGCCCCATTCATTGAGGCCTCTCTGCTACTGTTCCTGAAACTCTTATATTCTTTTTCTCTCTCTCTAGAATGTCCTTCAGTATTTTTTGTAGGGTTGGATTGGTGGTCACAAATTCTCCCAGTTCCTCCTTGTCAAGGAAGCATCTTGCTTCTCCATTAATTTCTAGAGAGAGTTTTGCAGGATACATCAATCTGGGCTGGAGGTTGTTCTCCTTCAGGGCTTGAATTACTTCACTCTAAGCTCTTCTTGACTTGATTGTCTGTGTTGAGAAGTCTGCCATGATTTTGATGGGTTTTCCTTTATAGGTGATCTGTTTCTTTTCTCTGACAGCTTTTAATATTCTGTTCTTATAATGAATTTGTGGGATCTTGATTATTATGTGTCTGGGTGTAGCTCTGTTTTGGTTGTAGGTGGCTGGAGTTCTGTATGCTTCATACATCTGCATATCATTTCCTTTTTCTATGTTTGGGAAGTTTTCCTTAATAATTTCTGTGAATAGCCTTTGGAATTCCTTTGTTTTAACTCCTGCTTCTTCATTCACATGTTTTATTCTTAGGTTATAGATCCTCCTGTCATCTTCTAGCCTTTGTATTGTTACTGCCTATTTCCTTGTTATTTTTAAGAGATCTTTCCTTTCATGCAAACCTGTCTTCAAGTTTTGATTGTCTATCCTTAGTTTCTTTCAAGCAGTTTTGCCAGATTTCAATGGAGCTTTTAGTTTCCTGGTAATCTCTTTGTATCTGCTTCATGTATTCCAGGTTTTCTTTATATTCTTTCTTGAATGTTTCTCTCCTTCTTTTGTGCTCCTCCATTCTTCCACTGTGTCTTCTTGAGAGGTGCTTAGCATTTCTTTTATTAATCTACTTATCTCTTGTTTAACTTGAATTAATATTTCAGTTTTGAAGGCTGGGGATTTAGCTCAGCAGGTATAAGCACCTGCCTGGCAAGTGCAAGGTCCTGAGTTCAATCCCCAGTACCAAAAAAAAAACAAAAAAAAACAAAAACAAAAACAAAAAAAGTTAAAAAATATTTCAGTTTTGAACTTGTTTACAAGGTCCCAAAGATACCTCTTTATGTCCGCTGATGCTGTGTTTGATGTTACATGTTTGCTGCCCTCAATCTCTTTTGTATTTACCTCTCCTGGATCAATATTCTCAGGGTTGGGGTCTGGGTTTTTTTTATTTCTCTCTCTCATCATGTTTTTGGTTCCTTCCATATAAGTGTATAGTGTAATTCCCAGCCTCTTTTCTTGTTGGTTAGGGTTCTTCTGGCACATGCAGGCTAGGGTCTTCTGCCCTCTCCAGCCTGCTATCAGAGAATGAAATGTAAGCAAGGGTTTTGTATGCTGGCTTCTCCCCTCTGGGCCAGTCAACCTTCTCAGGCCTTCACTGCGTCAGCGTGGGCCACACTCAGGGAATTGGTTTGTGATGACCCACTTGTCCCGGCCAGGGGCACGGCCCAGTCCAAGCAGGTCCCACCAGTCTACTCTGAGAGAGGAACAACCAACTGAAGCCGCTTCCTTACAGATGGACAATTTATGTACTCTGTGCTCCTTTATTATTATAGTATATTATGATATGAACTAATTTGAAACTCTTATAAAAACAAAGATTGAGTAAGATAATATAACAAAGAAGTAGGGTCTCCAAGCATTCTGTTATGTAAAAGAGGTATAGTGCAAAACAGTATCTGTAGTCAAGTAACCCTTTGTTTTTTTTTTTAATTTTATTTAAAGAGAAAAAAAAACAAAACAAAACAGAATAAAGGGTAGCAACAAAACAGAATTCCAAGGAAAAAAGGAAAAGAACAACAACAATAAAACCTAAGAAATTATTACTTGACAAATTACATACTGACTTCTTGGAAATAGTTGTTCAAATTACAAAGTTAAAACATGTAAAGTAGACATTCAAACAGTGAGACTGTCAACAGTTCTGCTCCACGATCTGACAAAAACAACAATATGGTCATCCATCTTACCCACTCAAATATACATGCAATTATATCAAAAGG